>JXTB01000437.1:192836-276228 GCA_002914805.1 Parasponia andersonii
GAGATTTGTGAAGTAGCAAGGGCACGTGAACAGTTGGGGAATCCAGCATCAGCAGTTCATGACACGTGGACGACTGGTGTAAAACCGCCCCAACAATTTGTAGTAGAACGAAATATATGATAATTCATGAGTTAAAACGAGATTTGATATAGCTCGAGAGGTCTAAGAATGAAAATAACTCTATGACAATAAAAGGACAACATGAGCTAAAAATAAAAAAAGGAAAACGGCTGCTAAAGAAACCACAATGAAAATTGAAAACGATTGAGAAGGAAAAGACGACAATTACTGGAAAAAAATATATACAAAACGACAAGCGATGATTAGAAGGAAAATTGGGGCCGCGGCGCACCGAAACTTCGAAACGACAATAAAATAACAAGAAGGCACTAAAGGATTAGTTTGGTAATTTTATCCCTGAAATCCCAAAAATGCCATTCGGCGCTCGTGACGTGTCCCACATCGACTTGCTTTACATTCACGCAATCGGTGCACCGTGCGCTATATTAACACACTGGAAGAAATTGCCGTCGACGAGTTCTAAAGTTCCACAGTACACCCCACACCATACCAGCATAAGGGACTAGCACAGCCAGAGCCCTCAGCGATTTTCCCCCAAATCTTAGGGTTTCACGGGCTTGAACAGCCATGGAGAGCGCCTTCGCGAACGCGTCTGCGATCTCGGACCAGAGGCAAAAGATCGAGCAGTACAAGCACATTCTCTCCTCCGTAATCTCTTCCAACGACACAGCCCAGGCCAAGAAGTTCATCGACCATAGTAACATCTCAAACTTTCTTCGTTTTCACATGAGATTTGCAATTCTAGGGTTTCCCATTTGATCTTTTTTGGGATTTTGGTTTTGGCGCTTCGTTTAGCTCTAATCGGTTCACGAATGTCTTTCTTCTATTATTCGCAGTGTTATCGGACGATGTACCTCTGGTGGTGTCGCGTCAACTTCTGCAGACCTTTGCCCAAGAATTAGGGCGGTTGCAGCCGGAAACCCAGAAGGAGATTGCCCATTATATCCTTGCCCAGATTCAGCCTCGGGTCGTTTCGTTCGAGGAACAGGTTCGTTTCGCCATTTATTTTTTTTGGCTTTTCTTTCGTTGTAGAATATAGTACTATTCAAGGCACATTGTTATGCCGGTGAGGAATATGAACGTTTGGCCATGGAAGCTGATAGGGTTTTGGATTAGTCATATAAAGGGGAGTAGGGTTTTGTATTGGTTATCCGGTAAAGGAATGCAGAAGTTTTTGCAGATGAGTGTTGGAGAGACTTTAACCTTTTACTATTGGGTTTTCTTTTTCTGTGTTGCAGGTGCTAATCATTCGAGAGAAACTTGCTGAACTGTATGAATCTGAACAGCAGTGGTCAAAAGCAGCTCAGATGCTCAGTGGCATTGATCTAGATTCTGGAATGAGGTCTGAGTGTAAGATCCTATTTTTGTTTTCAGGTTTATCTCATGAAAGTGGGTATGTCACAATTTTTTTAGAATATTGATCATTTGCAATTTTCTTTAATGTCTTCATCAGAGTAATTGATGATACGTTCAGGCTGTCAAAATGTGTCCAAGTAGCTCGCCTGTATCTTGAGGTACATTGACTTCATTCTCCGCATCTAATTCATCAGTTAAGAAGATTTATCACACAACTGAATTTGAGCCACCTAATAGTAAGCTACCTGGATGAATGGCTCTACATTCAGAGGGTTCGTGGCGAGTAGTTTTGTCTTTGCATTGGATTGGGTGGTGGTACTCTAACATATGTCTGTCAGTCTGTGATATCTTTTCAGATATTGTCGTTCCAGAACTTTAGTTGCTGTGGGATTATGCCTTTATTTGGCTTTTGCACGTGCAATTCATGTCCCACTAATTTCTGAATGCCAAGTCGTTAGATCTTTAAGTCTGTAGTTGTTGCTATATTTTTCGACTTAAGTTCACATTTTTGCTTGTACAAAATGCAGGACGACGATGCTGTTAATGCAGAAGCTTTTATTAATAAGGCTTCATTCTTGGTTAGCAACAGTCAGCAGGAAGTTCTGAACTTACAGTACAAGGTTCGTTGACATTTCATGAGAACAATATTGTTAAATTCTGCATGTAAAGCAATTTTTATAAATGATGTTTACTCCACACCCCCTCTCTTTTCTTGCCAGGTATGTTATGCGAGGATTTTAGATTTAAAGAGGAAGTTCTTGGAAGCAGCATTACGTTACTATGACATTTCTCAAATTGAGAAGAGAAAAATAGGAGATGAGTATGTGAAGTTGGATTCTTTCCACCAACCAACCCCCCCCCCCCTTTTTTTTTCCCCCGGGCCTGATTTAGTGACAAGTTATTGATGACTTTTTATTTCATTATTTATTCTATTCCAGAGAGATTGATGAGGAAGCACTGGAGCAAGCTCTATCTGCTGCCGTGACATGTACCATTCTGGCTGCTGCAGGACCCCAACGTTCCCGTGTTCTTGCTACTTTGTACAAAGTAATTATCTTCTCTTACATATAACAAATTGCTACCTTGTTCTGTCGTTCAGTTCTTATATTGCTCTGATACTTTGGGATACTTGGTTCAGGATGAAAGGTGCTCAAAGTTGAAAATTTATCCAATTCTCCAAAAGGTACATACCTTTGGTGTTGACCAGTATTTTACTTTGTTTCTCCTGCTTGTATTCCTTAAAACCTTCTCTGCTGTATTTTTGGGATGCTAGGTGTACTTGGAGAGAATTTTGAGAAAACCAGAGATTGATGCATTTGCTGAGGAATTAAAAGCACATCAGGTTATAGACACTTTCTCCCTTCTTCTGGTTGTTGCATATGCAGTATTTACTTAATAGTTTTAAGACATTTTATTTACGTCTCACACCATTATTTTGCTTTAACAGAAAGCAATTCTTCCTGACAACTTTACTGTGCTTGATCGTGCTATGATTGAGCATAATCTGTTGAGTGCAAGCAAACTTTACACAAATATAAGGTAGGAGAAAGTTGTTGGTTCCTTTATTTATTTATTTATTTTAGGCTTCCTTATATGATGCTTTTGTTCTTCTAGTCCAATTATGATGTTTTGGTAGGATTGGTTAATCTGTAAGGTGTTATTGTTTTATTTTTATCTACAGCTTCGATGAGTTGGGCACCTTACTGGGCATTGAACCTCATAAGGTCTAGGTCTTTCCTTACACTTTTTCTTTCTTATTATCATAAGTTCTTATTGCGAATTTCTTTTCCTTGCTCAACACTTTTATTTCTTTGAATATTAGAAGCCACAAAGGATTCAGGGGTCTTTCATTTTTGGCATCCTGATGATTGATCTAAAAAGGGATGACATACAAAATAGATTCTCAGATTCTCCAAATTAGTTACTTTCTTCATATGAAGTAGTTGAATTATGAACGTATATGATCTTCGTGATAAGTGGAGTCTCATTCCTCAACTGGTTTGCCTTTCACACAATATAAACAATATGTGTATATATGAGTGTGGATATAGATTCTTTTTCCTTTTACCACAGCTGGTATGGAGTTTTTGGTTAAAACTAATCACTTAAAATGGTTGAGATGACATGGTATAAATTAGTAATTTACAGAACTCTATTTTATGCTTTTGATTTCTTTGGTTTGGTGTTAATAAGGTTGGCTCAAATCGGTTCTTTATAAATGCAAGTTTTATATTTGTCTTGAACTTTTTCTGTCTGGTATGCTTTAGTGTTGTTTCATTTCGAGTCTACTTTGTTCCGTTTGCTTTCTTTTTCCTTTGCAAGGAATACTTCTGGATTTAGAATATCTGCCTGTGTTGAGGTCTTCCAGAAATTGTTGAGGACATGATGGTGTTGAGCCATCAGTTTTACTTATAATTTTGTTTGTGGCCCTTTTTTCTAGTCAGTAATTCCTTTCACTCCGGTAAATCAATCCTTAAGGTCTCTGAAATAATTTGTCTTGCAGGCTGAAAAAATAGCATCAAGAATGATCTATGAGGATAGAATGAGAGGATCTATTGATCAGGTAAGTGTATATGAAAAAGAAATGTATGTTTTCAGTCGAGCAATGCATTCTCTTAAACTTGCCTTTCGTCTTATTTTCATGAAATTCATTCATTTATGTGAAAGAAGTATATGATGGGAATTTATAGAAAAGTGAAACTCGGACCTTCCATTCTTTGTTGGAAGATTTAGTTCTCTACTATATACTAGTATCAGAACCAATTTTTACTTTTCTGAATTATCTAAGAGAAAAGAACTCTTTTTTATACCGATAGCATGTATCTTATAAGATTGTGTCAGGTGGAAGCTGTCATACATTTCGAGGATGACACCGAAGAACTGCAGCGATGGGATCAACAGGTAACTATTCGTCTTTTTCCTACTATTCACTGGCTACCAAACTGGGAAGCGGACACATTTGAAACCAACATTGTTCATCTAAGTGATGTCATTTTTATGATTTTTATTTACCTCTTCACTTGGATTAAAATTTCTGACACTTATTTTTTTTGAAAAACAGATAGTCAGTCTGTGTCAAGCCCTCAATGATGTCTTGGACAGCATGGCAAAGAAGGGATTGCCAATTCCTGTTTGATCTGGAACTGCATCTCCATAATCCATTCATGCTTGAAATGTTTCCCGTCAGCAGTTTCTGACACTGTAAGGATCTTTATGAAAAATCGTCGGTGGTTTGCATCAGCTAGCTTATTACATGCACTTATGCCCCTTTAATTTTTTAATTTATAAAAGATTTTTTTTTTTTATTGGTTTGTGCATACATCTAGATAGGTTTTGAAATTAATGTGTAGGCTTGGCTCTACTTTCCTTTTCTTGTTTCGTGTGTTATCGTACAATGCCCCATTGTACACAATTCCTGCCATTTAATGCCAGTCTTGAGAATATTATTTATGTCATGCTCTCCGGTATCTTTACTCTGGCTTCTAAAATTTTTTGATCATATCAATGTAATGACTTAGATGTCAATATTTTAAACTTCTTTTGGTATGACAAAGAAGTACCAGAAGCGAAATCCTAATTATTTGAAAGGTTCGGAATATACTTCCAAAACTGAGTAACAAGGAATCATGACGTCCTCCGTCCGTAACAGCCGGCCTAGGAGACTTACCGACCGTGCGTAAAAGTGACAACTTAACGAATGTTTAAGCATTATCGTGGTGTGGGAGGAGACGACGGTTAACCTCAAAACTCACGTATTTAGCAGTGACAGTCTCTTGACTGGTCTACAAAAGACACAAACGTAATGTCACCGTACTCACTACTGAGGGGAGAATGTCTTTCTCAACTCTCTTACTGCATCCATCAAACGAAAGGTAACATGAACGACATCGAAAGAAGTGGTTTTAGTTGGAAAACGACATCATCAACAGGGTAATCGGGTTTCCACTCTGTTTGTATATCAATGGTTGGCGCGTTGCTCAATCAAATGATAATAAGTCACGCCAAAAGACACCGTAGATTTCGATGCATACTAGTGTCATCATACGAAACTCTATGTTTTGTCTAATTTTAATAGAAAATCTTTGTTGTTAGAAATATCAAACATAGGAATGCTAGAACTAAAATATTATTATAACGAACTTTCTAATTTAGTTACCTATTATACCTTACTCTCTACATACCTAAACAAAAAAGTCACTCTATATTCGTGAAATTAGGAAATAATTCGGGGAAAATAGCGTGGCCTTTAGTAATAGTACTCAATTAAAGCTCATCAAAGTGAATATATCATTAAACGAAAAATGCAAAACTTAGGAGAGGGTGACATGTTTTTTCAATCTTGCTTTGAAAAAAAAAATAGTATATTGTGGTTACAAGTATAATATGGCAAATTTGGTTCTTGGGTACTTAATTTTTACAAAGTTTCTCCAATTTTATGACTCCAAGGGGAGAGATTTGAAAGATAATTAATTTGAAAGTTTGTTATGACCTATATATATAGTTGCCAATCCAATAGGTATTTTTTTTTAACCTATAGGTAAGTATTTTTTTTTAGCCGTTAAATCACTGTTTTAATGGCTATAATGAAGTGCATAAAAAGACGTGCACTATTTTTTTTTTATTTTTTANACTGTAAGAAAAGAAAGGAGCGAGAGGATTAATTTATGGCTGGATATCGTAACTTTTTGATATGAAAAATTCTAAGAGGAAAGATATTAGTTAACGGATTAGTTTGAGCTAATTTTTAATCCCTCCATATTTAAGAGATTTTAGACGATGAATGTCCACGTTTTACATGGATAATGTTAACATTACATCATAAAGCTAATAATTTAGTATAAAATGTTACTTCAGTCCTTCCACTTCGGTATCTCTTTCCTATCTTCTCTTCCTCCTACAAACACAGCCTAGAGTTTCTAAGACATTTTGGGTATTCTCTCCCTCCTACCCATCCGACCAAACACAGCCTTGAGTTTCTCTCACATTTTTGGGCATATTGAATTTTCTGACAAATTTGTTCAAAAACACGAGATTTTATACTAGTCTTTCCCTTGCTATTATTTACACATTGACGTAAATTTTATAGAACGGGAGAAAAACATAAAAGTTTTCTCACGAAATAGAAAAGAAAGGTCAAAGGAGTACTTGAACCTATTTATCTTTCAATAACTTTATTTCTGCGAGCAAGGTTACAGAAGCAACCAGTGCAACTTCAAATGGCGCTACAGTGCCAAATGAATCTTTTAAGAATAAAATTAAAGTAACTTAACTGCTGAAATAAAAGTTCATACAAGTTAGTTGCTATCATCCACCCCTTGATTGTTTATAAACAAACTCTCTCTTCTTTTAGGAAAGCCCGATGACTCTAAACCCGAGCCCCTATATTTCAGCTCTGAAGTTCTAAAGTTAGGATCAACAGATGCTGCTCTGGAGTTATGATCAACAGAAGCTGGCCTAAAGGAAGTAGTTGCTCCACCGGAATATCTCGGTGGAGAAACATACCTTCTTGCTGGACCTCTGAGACCACTGCCTCTAAGATCCATCATATCGGGATTTCTTGAAGAAGAGTCTATGAAAGATCGGTCTCCTCTGTCTCCAGAGCTTGTTGCGCCCAATGGAGCACCAGTAGTTGCACCAGCTGCCGTGGAAGTGGAACTAAACGGATCATCTGGTCCCCATGAAGTAAGTGCTTCCTTCTTCTTTGCAAAAAATTGCCACGCTCCAAAAAGAAAGAGTATAAAGAACAACACAGGGCTGGTCCAAAATATCGTATTGAATTCACCTTTATATACCGGAAGGTTAGAGCGATACATGCCCACATACCCAGCACCAAGCCCAATAACAACAAACTTTTCGCGGTCGCTTGCTATCAAAGGGATTACCGCTTTTCTCTCCGCATATGAATCCACGGTTTGATAATTCAGGAAAGATGACCTGATCTCATCAAGACCAGCAGAGAAAAGAATCCTAGGAGCTCCAACTCTAACGTAGTGTTGAGATGAAACGTTATAAACGAAAATTTTCTCCTCACTTACAATAAGCAAATATCCCTTTATTGCCTGAAATGCAAGAGGCTCATCCATGTCGAACTTCCTCTTGGATCTAACCCTGCATTTGAAGTTCATTATATCGAGCAAAACATGGATCAGATCACCATCTGATGTAAACCCGTACGCTTTAGACCGCTCCATCGTGTCAAAGACATAATTCCGAGCAAGAGAATGGTTCAAACCTTCACATTCAGACTCCCTGATCTTCATGCTTCTCAAATCTAATGACCCTGCACCGCTCTCCGTCAGAAACAGAAGCCGCTGTTTCAAGAAAACCAGTGGCCTACTGTTTGGCTTAGCCGAACCATGAAATGTCCCATTTTCTTTGAAAACCCAAATTTTCCCACTCACATCCGTGGCCAAAATGTACTTCATCCTTCCAGCGTGATGAACTTCCAAGATTGTAATCGATAACCCATCTCCACCATTATTAGACGACACAAACCTACCTGTGTTTTCCATATATAGCAAGCTCCAATCTTCTCCACTTGATCCCTCCCAAATCCGATGAATCAAGATCGCGCCATTTTTATGCCCCGTGACAACAAAACTCTCGTTCTTATAAAACGACATGTACGAAACCATTGCTGTAATGGGCGAGTCCGAGAGTGTATGATGCTGAACCACAACATCCCCATTTCTCAAAAACACGTAAACAGTCCCTCTCTCATCCCCAACAGCGACATACTTGCTTAGTCCCTCGTAGTCCCTAAATGGCAAGACGCTTATACAAGTCGCCTGAGAATCCAATTTCACTGCCGAGACAAACTGAAACCTCTCAGACCAAAAGGGGCTGTACTTCGTAACCGACACAGCTCTCGATTTCTCTCCATCTCGGATTTGACCCTCTTCATCAACTTCTTTAATGGACCCTTTGGACTCGTACTTTCTCTTTCTTTGATCAATTTTTTCCTTTTCTAAAAGATCCCACTTTAATGCCTCAATGGCTCGATTGTCCTCATCACTACGTTCCCTTTGGGGGGAATCTGATAGCTTAGATTCTAATCTAGTAACTATTTCACTAAGGTTCTTCACTATTTCATCCAATCTTTGTAACAGAACTTGCTGTGGATCCAAACTAGTCTTGGTTTTCGTTTCGGGTTCCTGATCAAATTCGTGTACGGACTCATCTTGAATTGGGACCGAGTCACAACTCACTAAAACCCTAGAAAGAGGCGGAGAAGCTAAAAGTAAAAGAAAATAGATCAAAAAGAGCTTGCCTTTGAGGGGATTCGCCATTGAAGAAGCTTAACTCTGTTTCAGTGATTCGCCATTGTAGAACCCGAAAGACAAAATTTTGGATATGGGATTTACAGGAATTAGCTCAGGTCCCTTGTAGATCGGAGAAAAACCCATGCGTAGATCATAAATTGATTTGGAGTTGAAACCCAAACTGTGCGAGGCTTTGACTCGGTGACTCGGGTCTGTACGGAGCTAAATTTAGATTAAATTTAGATTGGGCTATGTTTGGTAGGGAGGAAAGAAAGCGTGAGATAAAAAAAAAAATAGAAAGGAAAGAAAATAGGTAGAACGATAAAACAAAAAAAAATTATTATTTAGTATAAAGAAAAAAAAATTAATATATTTTAAAATGATTATTTTATTTTTTATATTAAAATTTTAAAAATAGTATATAAAATTAGTTAGATAAATTTACTTTAAAATATAAATAATTTTTTTTTTCTTATTTTTTTTCTATCAAACAATTAAAATATTTATTTCTCTCCTCTTTTCCACGAAAATTTTTCTTTTCTCTCCATTTTACTTCCAACCAAACATAGCCGAACAAGAATTTTCTATTCGAAAAATTACACGAACGAGGATTTTTAGGGTAATAAAATCAATATGTTCCAATAAGGGAAGTCCCTTGTTCATTTATGCTCTGACCACAAATGTTGTGACACGTAGTGGATAGAGTGAGAATTTGCCATTGTAGAAGGGTGATAATGACATTTGAAGGTTTTTTTTTTTTTTTCTCTCCCTGTGTGTGATATTGGAAAGGCTCTTAAACGCGCCATTTTGTAGTGAGAATATTAAATACTCGTCTTAAATGCCAGAAGTTTAAACGGTTGGCAATAAACTAAAGGCCACTCTAGATTTGTACCCGGTTTGGCAGCCACACGTGGGTACAAGCTGGTAAGCTATTCACGTGAAAATTCCACCGTTTTGCCCACTAAAGTCGGGGGCAGTTAGTTCCACCGCAGTGGCTTTTCGTTTGTATAGATTTACACTTTTTATCTTTTTTTTCTAAACAAAGAAAAAAAAAGTTTACTCTACATCTCATCAACATATTTATTTGTATTTTTCTTTTCCCAAGATTATCGACTTATCTCGTTAACATATAATTGTAAGAAGAATTCGACCAATGGAATAAAAAGCTGAATAACCATATTTAACCAAATCTCATCGTAATCACATGCGTTTCACGTTTGTCTTGATAACCTAAAAGTGCATTTTTATTGTTACACATTCCGTAAAATTGACCATTCACGTCGGGAAAAGTATAAGTTATAAAAACACGATTTAAATTAAAAATGATGACATAGGGCATTATATGACGCCGAAGACCAAGACCACATAAAAAAACAGTCAATCTCGATTATAATTACATGTTAAAAAATAAATTATCTAAAACTTAATTTATTAATTATAATCGCTTAATAAAAAGTTATTATATCACATGTGATATTAGAGATCACTAATGCTCATAATATTACTAACTCGTCATTGTAGATTTAATTTTATAAATAAAATCCACAATAATTTGGTCATGGCGATCGAATGCATCTCAATTTTTTCCAATTGGCCGCAAGAGACTTATTTGAGTTCAAAGAATCTAGTATGGAAATACTTTTTTTTTTCAGACCGGATCTTCCAATTCTCCCCCAAAAGAAATTTAACGACTTAATGTGAATCACAAGATTAAGTAGTACAATTTAAGTTCTAAGCTATAAATTACGATCTTCATTTGTCTTGACCGGTTTCTTCGCCAATTTGAATGAAGCTAGCATAGATTCAGTTTGGGTGACCACACTATCCAATGTGCAACACTTTGATGTCACAGACGTTCGCTTTAGTATATCCAACAAAGAAGTATCTGGCTTCATTACAGGTGATGAGATCTGGGTAGTCCTTATCTGTGAGTTACTGAACTTGACTGAAGCTACCCTTGGTCGGTTCTCTCTCCGAATCTGTATGTCATATATCAAATTAAAACCAGTAAAGGCCACGTTATGACCTCGAATTGACAGTAGGTGACGTAATAAAACGAAGCATATAGGGTCATTCACTTTATTCGCAAGCATTTATCTTTCCCTGATACAAATGCTGAATAATGGGTCAATGCAATACTAAGACAAACATGTAATACGAATGGAGACTAAACATATAATTGTGGTATAACATAAGCGACCATAGGGTTCCCTTTTGTGGGGGGGGGAACAAATCTTTACCGTTTCGGACAAATCCTCCGACGCGGTTATCGTGCTACTACTATTGCTATCGTCTCGTTCAAAGATAAAAGAACGAGCTGTTGTTGATCCTTGCCTCTTGGATGACGGCAAATGACTCGATCCCCGGCCGAGGAAAGATGACTGCAAAAGCAATGGCAGTGTTATGATTGGCAGCATCTGACACGATAACTCCACTATTATCAATGATTACTAAGCGGTTTTGGCTCTGTCCAAATTCTAAGATGGATATTCTTGTATCAACTTATACACAAGAGTTAATGCCAGTCAGGTTTCTAGTTAAGCAGAAAAGGGAAAAACTAATTATGATAGATAGACTCCCATCTCAGAGCTTGTACCTTTGATGAAATGTTTCTGTTTACTCCCAAGTGTGACAAATCAAAATAGGCTGCAAAACAAACAACTACAATAAGATATGGCAGAAAAATAAATTCAGCAGACTTGGGGAAACAATGAAAATCTTCTTTTTTCTACAGATCAAATATCTCACTATGTGTTTTGGCTCTCTTCTTAGCGTCAGGCACAAGATTCAGCTTCTTTATAAGACCAAAAACTTCTCTGGAGCTTTCGTCCTCTGCTGGTGACAAGAAAGTAAACTGCTCATCCTGTTTCACACAATCTATTTTCAGTCTTTTTGACTGAACTGTTACTATTCAGAGAGTCAACATACAGAATACACAACTATAAAAAAACTGAATCCAAAGCATGATGGCAATAATGAAAATAAAGTTCCAAGAATGCATGGAAAACTTCCCATCCAATAAACATCACAATAACTCACAGCTTTCTCAAGCAAGCACTGTTTAGCGAGCCGCTTTTCTGCTTCCTCATCATCAGACAAGTATGCATCATTGTTGTCTGTAAACATCTGAGGAATCATTTGCTTTACTTTCTTTAAATTCATCTTCACAAGATTTGATGGAGCCAACTCTTCTGGTGCTTCATCACCAAACTCTTCATCTTCCTCACCTTCTATGTCTTCTTTCTCTTCAATTAGAGTTGGTTCTCTAAGTTTTGAACCATAGTTCAGCTTCTGCAGAAGATTTTCTGTACCAGCTGCGTCCTGTTGCTCCAGCCACTTCTGATGAAGTTCATTACGCCTTTCACTATCGATTGGCTTTTCTTCATATCCCGTTGCTATCATATCTTTAAGCTCCTCAAGATCTTCATCATCCTCATCTTCATCATTATCATTAAATCGTAACAGGTCATTGTCACTGTCATCCTCTTCTTCAGCTTCCTCATCGACAAAAGCTTTGACAGGATCAACAATTGGAGATGACGCCAAGTCAGCTGACCCAGATGGACCAGGATCAATATTCTCTTTGTCATTGTCCTCCTCATCAGAGGAACTACAAATAGAAATGACAAATAGATTTACCTCAAAGAATTACTATTCAAGAGAAACCATATTCCAAAAGCTGTGTTAAGTTAGCAAATAAAAGTATTCAGATTTGTGATTTTTTGCTTATTGAACAAGGTCAATGCACTAGTGATAATGGCTATCCACATTCCACATATCCAAACAATGACAAACATATTGAAAAATCTAATTTCATTCCATGGCTAAGAACCAAAATTAGTTTGGCAAGTAGATGATTCAATTCGTCGGAAGGGGAGTTGACCAATTGTATATAATGCATGGATAGAACAAAAGCTCAATAGGAGTAAAAGAGACACTTTGAAATTCCGAGTATAACAAAAAAGTATGAACACTTACATATCATCGGGAGGTGCAGAGTCAAGCTGTAAGTTCATAGCAAGTACCGATGACACAAAAACCTCTTCCAAAGGACTGCTTGGCATCTCATTTTTAGAGTCGCTTGACTGGGAATCAGAAAACAAATCCTACAATATTCAAATAACAAGTAAATAGTTGTAATTTGCAGATAACTGGATTGGAAAAACCTTTTCAAGCTATTATAATAAGAGAGGGAAGGAAAACCTGAGTATCATCAATAGGAACACGAAATGATGGCTCGGATCCCTTATTCATAACCTGTATCCAGAATCCAAGAAACACAAGTTAAAATAGCCAGAACGAAAAGCTTATTGTTTCTTCCATCTACTAAATAATAGCAGTCAAGAATGTCTTTTAATTCACCATTTTGTACGTCAGAAAAGAAACTCACCATCTGAGGAATGTTTCCAGAGCTGTGTACTATGCTATCATTGGATTCATCCTTACACATCCCATCAATGCTACCCTCTGCTTCAGTCCCACTTGCAATTTTCTCCTCATTTGAAGTTGCTGGAACTCTATTTTCTTCTCTATCATTTACACGGGTACCTTCTGTATCTTGGTTAACAAAAACCTCTCTCGGGAAATCATCGCTATCATCAATGAAAGATATACCTTTTGTAAGGGCGGATCTGTCACCGACCCAAAAATGATAAAACCATGAGCTACTTTACCATGAAGATATAAGCAAATGACACTTAAAACTTCATATTCAAATATGGAAAGCTCACTTTTTTGCAACCTCCAACTTTCGTTGTCGAATCTTCTCCAAAACTGACGATATAGGCTTTTGAACAAGTGGTGCAGGTTTAAATGTTGCATCTCTAGTTTCTAACCAAGAAAAGAATACAAGTCTCAAGTGAGTAGATGCATTAAAATAAATAGCTTACTAAAAAGTCTCAAGGGTTATATACTAACTAGAAGTATGCTACACTTAGAATTCATACCTCGCAACAGCCTCTGAGAATCAGCGTGGAGTTGCTTCAGATTATCTCTTCTTTCCTGAAAACTCACAGAAGCATAAAAATAAGAAAAAGAGGTAACCCCATTACAAATCAAACCCATAATTCGAAATGCACAGACAAACCTTCTCCGACCTCCGTTTATTAGATGTTTCTTTGGTCTTCTCATCACCACCACTCTCAACCCTCTTTTTCCTCTTCTTCTTTTCTTTCTTTTTCTCTTCCTCAATAAAATCAGAACTAGGCCGTTTCTTCTCCATTTCCTCCATGGACACGTCAACACTTCCCTCTCGAACCTCCGCGGTTCGATCTCCACCAGATCCCTCGACAAAATTCCCAAAATCCAGAGCCCTCTTAACCCCCGAACCATCCTCCTCACTACCCAAACCACTAAACCCAGAATCCAAACCACTTCCCCTGTCAAACACCTCCGATCCTGAGCTAGAGGACAACAGCTCGCCCGATCCCTCGAATTCTAGGGTTTCGAATTTGGAGGAACTCGCTTCCGCCATTGAAGTTCCATCCTCAGACTGTTTGAGTTGGAGATCTTGGGAGGAAACCCTAAATGCTTTCTTCAAACGCTTCAGCTTTCTTCGAGGGACTGGAGGAGAAGCTCCCTCTGGAGTTGAAAATTGCAAAGCGTCGTTATCGCTTTCCATTGTTCAGACGATTTCTCTAGCTGAAATTGGTGGAGGGTCAAGAGTGAGTCAGACAGAGAGAGAGATCGCGTTCAGAGTTTTTTTTTTTTTTTTTTTTTCTGAAGACGAAATGTGAAAAGGGAAAGCAAACAGAATCGGTTTAGGCGCCAAATAAATTGAAAATTTAGAGGGAAAATAGCTTTTTTTTTTGGCATTTTGGGAATTGTGCTCTTACCGCCAAAAGCACCTGTAACGCTGGTAGACGGCGGGGCGGACCCACCAGGGAGATCGCCCTTTTGTGGTTACGACGTTTTTATCTTTTGAAAATAAGTTTTTTATTATCAAAACACCGTTTAGATTAATTCAATAAAATTAATCTTTCGACTCAATATTCTAAGCAAAATTTTTTGAATTCGAAATAATTTAATAAATTTAATTTTTTAGAACAAAATTTTTTAAAAATTTCTAATATTATGATAAAATTCTTTGAAATCTCCTAATATTAATTTTATTATAAAAATAGAGTGTTTATGTTAGTTTTTTTTTATTATTAAGTCTTTATTATTTTATTTATGTCTTTTAGGTCTATAATATAATTTTTTTTATTTCATGTTAATCCCTTTTAATATTAAAAATACTTTACTCCAAAAAAAATTATAATGGAATAAGTTGTCAATTAGCAGTGATAAAAGTATAAATAAAGAGAAATTATTATTTAAAAAAAAAGATTTGGAAAAAATGAAAAATAAAAAAAAATATTTAGGAGCTAAAAACCATAAATAATAGCATAAGGACTTAACAATAAAAGAAACTGACATGAACGTTTTTTTTTCTAACAAAATTAATATTAAGGAACATCAAAAGGTTTTGCTCTAAAAAATTGAGTTTAAGTTTAATTTTATTAAATTATTTCAAGTTCAAGTGGTTTTGCTTTAAAAAATTGAATTCATGATTAATTTTACTGAATTATTCTGAGTTCAAGAAGTTTGGGTGATAAAAAACCTTAAAAATAATGGGCACCAATCTAGTAAGTATTATTTTTTTTTTTTTACCTATGTATAGGTATCAATTTGGCCAATGAAAATTTAGCATGTACATTTTTTTTATTATAAAAAGTAAGAGAGAGAAAGAACATTAATGATGCACGTCTTTTCATGCACTTCATTATAGCCATTGGATCACTATTAGATGGTGATCCAACGGCTAAAAAAAAAATATCTACCCATAGGTAAAAAAAAATATACTTATTAGATTGGCAACCAAAAATAATAATAATAAATAATAAGCGATTGTGATTAAGAGGCGCAATTTACGCTAAATTTTTTATTATTAAAAGAATGGTGAGCACTAAAAGATTCATTCAAATTTAAATGTTCTATAATTTAAATTCTAAAATTATTTTACAAAATAATAACTAAAATAATTTCTGAAAATTGATACCTTAGATTGATTTTTTGAACAATTTTAATAAATAAAATATGATAATATGCTCGAAATTAAAAATAATAATAAAGACTAATCCAGTTTTGATAGAAGATATTATTGCCCTTTTGTTACTAAAATTAGGGAAAAAAATAATTGTATGGTATTGATTTTTAAAAATTTTTAATCTCAATATATTATTTTATAAAATTCAAATTTCAAGATTTAAATTGTAAATGACCTAGACTTCGAAATATTTTTTTATAGTTTACTCTTGCAAGAAACGCTAAATAGTGTCATATTTTTAAACAAACTGAAATTTCATTTATCAAATAACTAATTCAATACAATAAATCATTTCAATGTAATAATCAAATAACAAATTAGTCTGTTATATAATAAATAAATAGTCAACAAAACTATGTATTCAACTAGTGATAATGAATGAAACACAAAGTCTGACAAGATATATTTAGAGCTAAGGGACATCTATTCGTTCTTTAAAATTACCATCTGTTACAAAAGTTAGTTCTTCCAATTGACACTGTCACGGGTGTTTTACAAAAATCAATATTTGATTGCATAAAATCTTTCAAATTTAGAACATTGAAATCCTATATCTAATGGTAAGTGATAACCATGGAAAATCTCCAATAACAAAAAAGAAGAAAAGAAGAAAATAAAAAGGAAAACAAATACAATCCACATTGTAATCATAGTTTTAACATGGTTTATAATCGTACTCACCTCTCTAATGTTGAGTCACTGAGACAAAATACTAATAGAAAAATATAGGTTTCTGCAATTCAGGATCTCCTTCACTACGTAATGAAAATCTTAATAATTTAATTATATTATACCACGTTGAAATCGAGAATAAATAAAAAATATATTGAAAATCTTAATAATTCAACTATATCATATCACGTTGAGGTTGAGAGTGAATAAAGCATAGAACTGTATGATGCTATATTAGTCAAGTTTTTTTTTTAATACAATTTGAATGTACAGAATTATATTCTTGTTAAATTAGTAAGTCACAATGTAATGTGGAGTTTTTTCTCCTTTTTTTTTTTTGTATATTTTAAGAAAAGACATAGTTCTCGAGATTAGTTCGTAAATCTCAGGTCTAAGGCCCATCTTCCAAACTGCAAAAGAATTTCAAATGTAATTTGGTTCAATTTTTGTAGTCATTTTATATTATGCGATTTGGAAAGGGACATACACCTCATGTGTAGTTATTTAGCGCCTAAATAAAGGTCAAAATGGCCAAATTGCACCATAATCACTCTCAATTTTGATCATAATATTTGTTATTCTTTTATGATATTTTGCTATGTTATAAATATTATTCTTTTATGATATTTTGCTATGTTATTTCATTCTTAGTCTCGATTATAATAAATTCATTAATGGTTATTTTAAAAAAAAAAATGGGGTTTAACTAATGACCTCTACTTATTACAAATTAAATGAAAATATCTACTATTATCCAATCCTCACCCTATCCGATTAAGGATAATAGGTTTTCACGCATATTCCTAGTGTGACTCAAACTTAGAACCAAAATCTTAAGTAGTGAGTGCTCTCAACTCACTTCGTCTCATTAATGGCTACTTTAATTACAAGGGATGTAAGACAAGTGTTTGAATTTAACTCAAAATATGAACATTAATTCTTCAAGTTTTCACTTATAACGATGTTCACTTATTATTGTAGTCTCATTTTTTTTTTTTTTGTATTTTTCTTATAACAAGAAGCTCAATGAGACTGTTGAATGATAAATAATTGAGATGTAAATCGATAAATCAATAAATTAGATTGTTGAAAGGCAAATAACTCGAATGATGTAAATCGAGAAACTAATAAATTTGATTGTCGAATGGCAAATAACTCAAATGCTATGAACGAGTTTATTGATGTCCTCGAAGCTTACTACTAATTAATTGGATGTCTGAATTTTTTACATCTATATTTTTTTATTGTCAAAAATAGTAACATAAAAAGCTATAATATGATATTTTATTATTATTATGGCCATATTACTATATAAATTTAGTGAATTTATATTTTTGTGTCCTATGTGTTGGCTCAAGTGTAAGCAAGTTTTAACTTTCCTTTCGTCATATTATCAAATAAACTTGGTAAAATTTATATTTGTGTCCCTATGTTGGCTCAAGAGTAATCGAGTTAGGCACTCCCTGAGGTTCCATAAGTTGAAAGACCTATTTAACATGACCAATACCTTCTATTGATAATGGACATACACGTATGAAACACATTTCTCGTGATATATACGGACATTATCAATTTTGATCGTCTTTTAAAATTCATTATTATAAATCATTTATAAAAATAATAATTTTGTATTTGTTTTGATCTCTCCAAAATATGATATAGTCAAAAATTTTCAACCACAGTCAAGTACAAAAAAAAAAAAATCTCAAATCTCAAATCTCAATTTTATATTCAAGCATGGTTGAATATGGTCGACTACGAGGCCAAACAAGGTCAAGTATGGTGTAACACGCTATAGTGTGTTGTAGGTGATGAGATGCTATAAGGTGTTTTGAGTTTGTTAATAAATTAGGTATTTAAAAAATTTTAGATATGTGCTATAATAATGAATGTTGGTTTTGATTACATATATGGATAAGTTCTCTTTATCACCATGAGAGTATTACATACCAATAGTTGTAAAAATCCTATATAAAAGGGTTAATAACTCTATAAGTCCTTAAATCATGAGAAAAGTCTCATTTTAGTTCTTAAATTCGAAATTTTATTATTTTCATAATTTGACTATTAAAATTATTCTATGTTAGTCATTCAGTTATATATTTTTATTTTATACTTGGCATAATATACACATGACATTTACCTACTCTTTCTTACTTTATTTTTTTTTCCATATTCACTATGAATATTTGGACATAAACTGAAGTAGTTTAAAATTGAGAATAAATATGTAATAGATGGTTGAGCAATAATAGCTACACATTGGACAAAATGTATTTTAGAACTTTTCAAAATGTAATATTTTGCTGAAATTAATAAAATAAAAGGGTTAGTGCTTCTCATGTGCTAATTTAACAATCAAACAAAATGTATGGAAAAAAAATTAAAGTGAAACAATTTTAAAATTTTAAAGACCAAAACGACAATTTTTACAATATAGTGACTAAAGATAGACTTTTTTTTAATAGTTTAAGTACCAATATAGTCAAGAATGCTACATAAAAAAAAAAACAACAAAAGAATTGCAAAATTTAAATTTATGGATAAAATATTAAAAAAACAAAAGATTCCAAAATAAATCATGAATCAACTTTAAAATATATATATGTATACCTAGTATATATAAAAACTAGAAAAAACCCTTCCTTCAAGCAAGGAAAGCAAACAAATATTTTACAAAAATTATCTTCTAGTCGTATATAAAAGGTAGAAAAAGCCCTTCCTTCTAGCAAGAAAAACAAACAAATACTTTATTATAATTATCTTCAATTAAATCTTAGTTGTATTTTAACTTAAAAGACTACTTTGTACCACTGTGCTAACAAGTAGATGGTAAGGCATTCGCTCCCTTACGAATTTTTATGGGCAATTCACCTCGAGAAATATCCACTAATTGATGCAGGTGGGTCCATAAAATAGATTTTTTATCTAAGTTATCATTTAATAAATATAAGTTTTTATCTTCAAAGCACATAATAATGTAGATATATATATATATATATATATATTGACTTGGTTAGTTGAAATTCAAAATGTAGAAAAATATTTAAAGATGAAAAAATAGTTGAAAAAGATTTATAGTTAAACTGTAATATAAAATGAAAATTGACTGAATTTTGGGCTCATTTTAAGTAAAAGATTATTTTTCAACTATTGTAGCAAAATGACAATTGTATCACTGTGTATACTAACTATACAATATGTTGTACTTAGTCTAAAAACTAATATATTTAGTGTATAAATTAAAACTGATAGATAAGTAGATGTTCTACATGTAAGAATACACATAAAAAATTGACATTTATTAAAACAAATTGCAAAAAAAAAAAAAAAAGAAGGACATACGCTGACTGAATTTTGGTTATTTTAAGAGAATAAGAGAATGCCTATTTTTTAAATACTATAGCATCATGACCAGTGTGTCAGTGTGTATAACATGTATAAAATATGACGTACTTATGATAAAAATTAATATACTAGTTATCATGTTATCCGTCATCCATAATCTTTTCCACTAGTCAACGCGAATTTAAGTGGGACTCGTACGTGGGACGAGCCCTGAACTTTGGATAGAAAGAAAGGAAGAACCCAAGGAGATGGTGGTTTCCATATTGTAAGTCTTGGGGGGTTTCATTTTTTTTTATTTCCCCCTTGAACTACGTGAATTGTGTCAAGTTCTCCCTAAATTATCAAAAGTCCCAATTTTACACCCTGAACCCCAATCCGTTCAAATGGATAGAAAAGATCATGTGACGTGTACATGATCTAAATTTGAAGGGTCTTTTAAGTGAATCACGACAATAGGTAGGCTGGGACTTTATTTTGTTTTATTTTAGAGATTTATTGGGTTTTACCGTTAGAAATAGAAAAGTATTATAAAAATATGATATGTAGGTCTCCATACCGCATACAAATAGTATTTTAAAAAGAGTTGAAAGTAAAATATACGGTGAAAGTATAGTAAATAAATCTATCATTTGTATTTCTGTATGTTAATTAAAAAATCTGCTACAAAGTGATAAATAATTATTAGCCAAAGTGATAAATAATTATTAGCCAAAGTGTCTTGGCGTCTACATTTATCCTTCCCTTTCTAGCGTTCAATCCCTCGTAAGTCGCCATTGAGTATTTTTCTCTCTTTTTTTTTTTCCTTTCAATTCCAAATATTTTCTCATTGAACTCTATATTCCGTACTTTTCTATCTCTCATTTTCTAATTCTTTTATTTTTTGTTCTTCTTTTTTTTTTTAAAAAAAAAAAGAAAAAAGAGAAAAACCCTATCATTCTCTCTTTTTTATTTTTTTTATTTCTCATTTTCTACTTTCTTTGTTTTTTCTAAAAATGAGTTCCTTCTCTCATGGATAGAAGTACCTCTTATTCAATTTGGTTACTCGTTATTATTTAATAATTGCTAATTACAACCAAAGTTGTTATAGTTTCTCAATTATCTATTTATCAATTTTTGATATCTCTAGTTAGTGTGGTTACTAGCTACAAGATTGATTATCAACATCAATTTAATTATTGGTTACTAGTTTTTGGGTTACTGCAAACCAATTTACTACTAACTTAGGTACTATTTACTAATTTGATTACTATAGTAATATGATCAATGCTTCTTGGTTCCTTTGGTTACCAGTTTTTTTGTTTCCACTAACTAATTTGCTATATATTTAGTTATTGATGACTAGTTACTAATTTGATTATCGGTTAGCAATTCAATGATTTATGGTTTTCATTTTAGTATCAATTTAGTTACTAGTTATTGGTTATTGGTAACTAATTACGAACTAAATTGGTTAAGTTACTTTGGTTACAAATTACAAGAATAATTATCAATATCAAGTTGGTTATTGGTTACTAGTTTATTTTGATACAACTAACCAATTTAGCTACTTGTAATCAGTTCAATGGTTACTATTTTTTTTTTTACTACTAATCAATTTGACTACCAATTACAAAACTCTAGTTACTGATTTTTAAGATTTTTGGTTACTAGTTCAAAGATTCGTGATTCTTGGTTTCTATGGCTATCATTTTGTATTTACCACTAATCCATTTGACTACCACTTATAAAAATAGTTACTAGTTTCCGTGGGACCTTGATAGGATTCCTTTTTTTTTTTTTTTTTTATCTCTCTCTCATTTTTTTTCTTTTTTTTTTTAAACTTATTTTTCCCTTTTTTCCATTCCTTTTATTTATTATTTTTTTTTTCCTATCTTAGGGATAATGAACTATAGATTTTTTTAGAATTAGTTATTGGTTATCAATTCATTTGTTATCCTTTTATTTTTTTAATTCTTTTACCTCTGTTTTCCATTCTTTTATAATTTTTCATTGTTTTTTCCTCTCCTAATGAAAATTATCTATAATTTTAAAAAAAATTGGTTACAAATTACTAATTTAGAATTGGTTACTGGTTATTAATAACTGATTATTAGTTCATCTGTTGGTTACATACTACTAATTTGGGTTCCTAGTTCTTTTATTTTGTTTTTAATTTTTTTACTTTTCTATTTTTCTTTTTCATTAAGTCGTGATCCTATTTTTTTCGGAAACTTTTATTGATTCTATTTTATTTTTTTTAATTGAGATATTAGCTTTTTTTTTTAACTAGATTACAATAATCAATATAGTTACTTGTTACCAAGAACTGGTTATTTTGGTTTCTATTTGATTGTTTACTAATTATTGAATACTAATTACTAATTTTGTTACTAGTCAATCTAGTTACTAATTAACAATTTACTTATTTGTTTTCAAATTAGTGGGTAGTTACAAACTAGAAACTAAGTATCATTTTAGTTATTAGTTTGTGATTTTTAGTTATTAGTTATTATTTTTCTTTTAGTCATTTTCTCCTTCAACTTCTTGTTTTTTATTTTGCTTTTCTCCCTCTTAGGAATAATAAGCTATTTTTCTTTTAAATAAGAAAATGATTACTCTGGTGCTTAGCAATAACTATACATTTGATTTCTATATTGTCAATATAGTTACTAGTTACAAAAGTGCGCACTATGGATACTACATGTACAAACTAGACTTTTTTTTTTTTTTATATATATATTTTTTTCTATAAACACCGTCATTGATCAAGGCCATACACCAAGTCAGATTATTCACAGTATAATAATACTAAAATAAATAAATTAGAGAAAGAAAAATGACCCAAATGCCAAATTTAACATTTTTCTTCGTTGATATACGACAAAAGGACTGGTATGTCAACTACAAACCAACAGAAAGGAATAAGATGAAGAAAAAGAGTAAACATAAATTTATTTATTTAAAAAAAAGTTAATAAAAACTACACAAAATTAATTTTAAAAAGAAAAAGGTAAAATGAAAGTTACATTTTCATTTTTTTTATTTTTTTGATGAGTTACTACTATATCTAGTACCAGTACTAACACTACTACTACTTAGACTTAGTGGAGCTTTTAACAGCGTGTTCATCAAAGGGTTAGAGAGCCTCAACCCGGTGGTGGTGGTCGTCGGATTGAGCGGCGACATAATCGAGGAGGCCTTCATCGGCCTTGTCGGCTACCGAAGGGAATGTTTTTTCGAAGACGAGGATGGCGAAGAGGAAGAGAGTGGTGGAGAGGAGGAGGGACCAAAAGTAGGCTAAAATAGTAACAAATATGGGGGCGATATCAACGAGGACCATAGCGGAATCAATGATGCGTAGAACTTTTAAAAAATGACATTTTTCTGAAAAACGTAATACGGGAAACTAATTAGAAACTCACCGTTATATCTTTCAAATTTCTTTTAAAATCACCGTGTATTGCTTAATTTGCACTTTATTTTACTCTGAAGATGGATTGAGGCTTTAATTAAGATGAGAAATATGGGATTAAAAAAAAACAAAATCAAAATCAAAACCAAAAACTCATAAAGAAATTACGTGGGGAAAAAAATTATAAGAAGGGAATTATATGTATAAATCGTTGAACTTAGTTGATTATCAATGTCCACATATAAGCTTTATTGAACGAAGGATGTTTTTAATCCATCTACATAGCTACTAGGCCCGTTCAGAACACAAGATTGTGTTAGAATAAATGGATTAGATTAGATTGAGATGAATTACAGTAGATTTAATAATGTGTTTGGTACATAATGTAGGCTCACGTAGGATGCAAGATTGGATTTGACTCAGCTAGATTACGGTGGATTCAATAACGTGCTTGATACATAATTGGATTGGAGTAAATTAAATTAAATATTAGAAATTACATCTAGAGTTTAAATTAAAGTTGAAGTACAAAATCTAAAAATATATTGAAATGTAATTTGTAAAAAGAAAAAGAAAAATCACAAATTAAAATTTGAAAAAAAATTATCTTTTCATAAATAATACGATAAATGTCCGTTGTTCCTAGAAAAGCAATATCAGCTTTCCACGAGTTGATTCACTGGTGTGAGGAAAAAGTTCAAGGCCTTATCTCCTTATCTTCTTTAATACCTTTTTATTTGTGTTGTAATGACTACTATTAAGACCTTTGTTTTTTTTTTTTTTTTGGGGAAGTTTTTGCTCTGTTTGAAAGAAGACGATGGATCCTTGGCAACCGATCAAACTCCTCCGCAGCTCGATTCGTGGAGGCCAAACCTGTGGATTCTTGTAGCAGAGGAAGACATGGTGGTGGTACAACTCAATGGTCCCGGCGTTGCTACTACTGCCAAACTCGGCATCGCTACGACGTGGTTTGAGTGACAGTGACGTGATAAGGAGACGACGGCGTGGTTTGAGCGACAACAACGGCAGAGAAAAAACTGCTAAGAAAAGAAATATAATCAAGAAAAATGGCGGTTTGAGCGACGGAGCCTTGATAAAGAGGCGACGCTGCGACGGGGGCACAAGACGGGAGGAAGCAGCAGCAGCGCGACCTCAATGGCGCGAGGAAAGGGGGTGTCGGACCAAGAGGAATGGGTGATTGTGAACGAGAGAATAGTTAGGGTTTTGGAAGAAATAATCCAGAGTAATCCCACCAGTTTGGATGGGATTGTTTATCCCATATATACATGGGATTATTTTGAGTCAAAGGACTTCTAATCCAGTCTAAAATTTCCCCCAAACATAGAATTAGGACTATTTATCCCAATTTCAGTCCTAATCTTATGTGCCAAACGGTGCCTTAGACTATTATATAGACTATTTTAGCGAATTATTTCTTTAAAAAAAGAATCCTGCACTCGAAAGAAGACGTAATGAGATCGAGCTAAGCATCTATAACACCAACTTTACCTCAACACTGAGCTAAGCATCGACCTTCTTCATAAAATATGGTCTAAGAATAACCCAGAAATAGATTAAAAAAAAAAAAAGGAATCCCATACGGAATATGTAAATAAAAGAGAAAGAACGTTGAACTTGTTCTTCGCCCCATTTGTCGACACTGAAGTCGGAGCCGAAACTCTGGCGTAATCGGCGGTACATCTCAGATTTCCCAATAAATTTCTTTCTCTGTATTCTTTATTATTATTATTATTATTATTATTATTATTATTTAGAAGAATTTTGGACGGAACTTTTTCTCTTTATGTCGGTTTTATTGTATGATGGCAAAGAAACCCATTGGGTGCTAATAATTGCCTGAGACCGGACGTTATGGTGTTATGATTTGTGGAGAGAAAAAATAAAAAAACGGAGTTTCATTTTTTTTTCAGTAAACTAAAAAAAAAAATTATGAGATTTAAGTATTCTATAATTTAAATTCTTGACTTTATAAAATAATAGCTTGAAATTAAGAAATTATGAAAATTAATACGTTGAATTGATTATTTAAATAATTTTAATAAGTAAAAAATAATAATATTATTAAAATTAAAAAAATAATAACGACTAATTTAATTTTAATATAAAATATTATTATTTTTTTGTTACAAAAAATTATCAAAAATAGTGCACAATATCAATTTTCACAAATTTATCTTAATATATTATTTTACATAAACTAAATTTTATGATTTAAATTGTAAAACTATCAAATATAATATCCAAATATAATAGTATCTTTTTTAGTTCATCTTTTTTTTTTTAATAAAAAAAAAACTTATTTCTATTTAATTAAACATGCTTAAGGTGTTAATTCACGTGATCTTTTTCCATCCATTCGACTGACTGATTGAGATTTAGGGTGCAAAATTGAAACTTTTGATATTTTAAGGGGCAACTTGACACAATTCACATAGTTTTGGAGGGAGAAGATAAAAGGGGGGAAAAAAAAAAAACCCTAAGTCTCATCGCTACAAGTAAGTGAGTCCCTTAATCCATCCAACTTCCTTTTTCTTTTTTTTTGACCGGAATCCATCCAACTTTTACTTTTTGACATTTGACTCAAACTTGGGACGTGATGTCTACTATGATACGAATTATTATTATTAATTACTTAAATTAGCTTACTACATCTTACAAAAAAAGGAAAAAGAAAAAAAAGCAAAGGAAGCAAAAAAGCAAAGGCTTGTTGTGTGATATCCAAAGTTTCATAACCTTTATCAGCCCATAATAAACATAGAGTATGAAGAGTAATGAGTTATTCCACATTTTCATGAATCCTAATTATAGATATGGTCAATCATGGTGCAGTCAATATAGATGATACTCTTAATTATTTCATAAAGCCCATGAACTATGACAAGTTTGCAATAAAACTAACGTATAAAAAATCTTTGCTCAAATTGCTTAGAACTGGATACATAAATGCTAAAGCAGTGAAGAATATCAAGTGACCCACGCATCAGTGGAGATGATATGGGGTGCACAAATGATAGCCCAAATCCAAGTTTTAATAAATCCAAATTCCAACTGAAACTACTGACAGTAATATTGGCCTGCAGATATCTTACAACCTCTCACCCACAGGGGAGATACCGATGGTATAATATGTATGACTATAAGAGGTGGAATAGACCCCCTCTTGTTTTCGAGAATAATTATATATATATCGACCTGCAAGTCGCTACCACAAAATGTAGACGAAATGCATAGAGGAGGGATAAGGTTTCTTAATATCGGAAATGAAGCTTCAAAAGATAAGTTTCCACTTTCAATTTGATTGTCAATGCCACGGAGTTGCCCCATTATCTGGTGATCAGCTCAAAAATAGGTATACAGTATCAATGGCACAATGATGTTCAAAACATGAGCACCCAATTAACGCTGTTCATTGGAATACATGTAAACATGTAACAAGCTTACGGAATTAAGAAAGATTTACTACACGAGATAAAATCACATCTCAAAATCCCAACTACTTTCAGCAGTTAATTTTGGCACCTTAACTTCCGACGCCAAATTGCATGATGCTGAAATCTGAGAAAAATGAACGAGCAAAGTTAGATAACTTTCAACCAACCCTGCGCAGTCCAATAATAAGATGAGAACTATGAATTGTCAATGGCATCTCAGCACTCCACAAAATTGGTAAGACAAAACACCATAGCTTTTAAAATAAAACATCTATAGGGAGTGTAAGGCATATGTTTGGTTAATATTTCAATCAGTGTAGGTTGGCTTTCAAGCTTTTCTGATTCAGGAATTAAATAGGGTTCGATTTTTTTACTGTTCAGAATTTTAGTAGTTCATAGGAGGAGATCAGATGATGATGTTGAGAAGAGATATGTTATAATAGGCATTAAAGCCAGTGGTGGTGAGAGACACCAACACATTCTTTTGGTGATCTTGGCACCGACTTCTTGATCCTTATGGCGAGTTACAAGTTCCACTGAATGAAAGTGTCACCAATACAAGACTTCTACGGAAAATTATCAGACGCTACAAAACCTTTGGTGTCAACAATATAATAAACCGCACATTTTAGGGAAGTAATAACCTTTAAAGTATGTAGCATATTCTAATCTCTAAAAAGTAATACATTGCATATGTATTTCGAGACCGAAGAAGCAAACCAAATATCAAGGACCAAGATGTATCAGAAAGGGGCAAATATAAACCCAAACTGCCAATTCCAGCACACACAGTTACTAGCGATTGAATTCGAACTTGTCCTATAGTCGCGCAACACGTGCTTTTTTTTGTTTGTTTTGAAAAAATAGTCTTTTATCCAATGAAAGCAAATTCCAAACACTGAGGCAGCAAAAATTGAAGTAGAAATTACACAAACCTTGAAAGACCCATTGATCTTCGAATTCCTTGACCACTCCAACCCCAACACCTTGCTCGTTGTCTGATACGAAGCCTTAAACACATCGTCGCCATAAACCTTTCTTGACACAGAAAAGTCCCAAGCATTCTTGGCCAAATCATAGGACGGCTCAAACGTTGTCAGCCCACCATGAACATACGTATACTTCAGCTTGCAATTCCCAGTACCAAGCAAGTAATTAGCCGAAACCTTGTTAGCCGAATCGAAGACCAGGCTTCCATCCAATATGGTCCTATTGTCATTTCTACTGTGAATGTAAGTCAAATTCAATGGTTTCTCCGCAACCCTAACTGTGTTCATAAACTGAAATCGAAAATCCTGCACAACAGAACTCGAAAATCATGAGTCAACGCGGTTGAACTTGGAGTTGCGAAAATAGCCCTCTTCTACCAAAATCTATAAAGCAAATTCCAACCCAAAATTCCAAGTTTCCTACAAATTTTACCACAATTTTCTCGGAACCAAACCGAAGCACATGCCTAAATAGAGGGAATTCGTATAGAATAATAAAGTACAAGCCCTAGAGCTCAGTTGGGTCAGATACGAAGAGAAAATTGTACATAAAAGGCATTGGAAAGCTTGGCCTGATTTTCTCAAAATTTAAAGTTTTTCCATAGTGGATTCTCGGGAACCAAACAGGGATTTAGTTGAAGCAAAATGAAGGTACCTTTTTAGGGACGTTGTAATCGATGATGAAGAAGCCAGGCTTCTCGAGTGCAAGAGCTAAGCCGTTCAAGCCTGGGCCACCGACGAAGGTGGCTTCGGTCACCGAAGCTTTGAGCTTGGCATCGCCGGCCCTGACGGCGAAAGTTGCGGCGGCGCCGCCGTTTTTATCAGTGTCATACCTGCCCCTGAATGTTGCTTTCATTGTAAACAACGTTGAAGGTGCAGAGATTCCGTCAAAGGGGTTATATTTGTCTGTTGAGGCCCTTGATGAGTGTTGTATTCGTTTTCTCAAAGGACTACTTTCAATTTTTTTAATCTTTCTTTCTTTTTTTTTTTTGGATTAACAGTCCAAATAGTCGAACAGCGACGATCAAAGAGGAAAACGACGAGAAATAAAGAAACGACACCGACAGAAATGATAATAAGGGGCAGTAATCAAGCTTTTAGATTGATATAAATGCTCATCAGAGTGACGTGATTATTTAGCACCGTGAATAATTTTATTTGGTAACACTTTGGAATCTTGTTTATAATCTCAAGAATATTAAAAAACTGCGCATAATAATGTAATATTTTTCATATTTTGACAATTAACATGTTCATTTTAAAAAATGTTTAAAATTTAACTGCTTATTTAATAACAAAGTTTATGATCTCAAAAACTAAGATAATTATAACATTTATCGAACAACTTATTAAACTAAAAACAAATGCAATACAATTTAATAAATAAATAAGTTCATCTTAATATCGACTCAATGACTACATATTAACTTGAGTTTTTCACATCAAACAACATTTAACCAATAATATAAAAAGAAAAAAGAAAAATCATTTATTGCTCATGATTTTGATCAATCCTTTCTATATTGCATCAAAATCTTCAAGCACCTCTATCTCAACGGCAAATATTGCTCCATGCTCATGGCATTTTTTTATCCTTTCCATATTTTGATTATCTTTTTTTTCCTTTTAACACTACAGTTCATAATGATAGTTCTAGCAATTTTTGGACTCATAGTTGAACTACAGTTTGTAATGATAATTCTATTCTCTGCAAGCCTGTCAAAATGGGTCGGGTCCAATGGGTTGGCCCGCGGAGAGGGTTGGGATGGCCCGGTAGAGATCGGTCCGGGCCCAATCCAGTCTTATTCCTATGATCGGGATGGACCTAATATTCCGAGCTCGCGGACCGGCTCAGCCCGCCCGTTCTTTTTTTTTTTAAATTAAAATTAATTTAAAAAAAAATTGGGCCCATAGAGCCCGATTCATTTATGGCCTATGGGCCATTTTGGGGTTGGCATATAGCCGTTGGGCTCAATGGTGTTTTTTTAATTAAAAAATTTGTAAAAAAAAATCTTTAAATTTTAAACTATAAATACTTATTTTTATCCTCACTTATTCTTCACACGAATAATTTTCCTCTATCTTCATTCTCTCATTTCAGTATTATTTTCTCAAATTCTCAATTTACATTCTCTAAATAATTATATAATCTAATAACTATTTAATATTAATAATTATAAAATTATAATTTATAGTTATATTCTCTATTTTTATTTTTAAGCTTCAATTCTTTCAAGTTCCAACATCTAAGTATCCAAGTATCTAACTAAAATCTAAGTCAAAAGTCTACTCAAATCTCAATTCAAGGTAATTTCAATTTCTAAATTTTTTAAAATTTAATTTATCACTCTTATCTTTTTAATATGAATTAGTAAATTATCACTACAATCTACATAGATAGACATAGACATAGTTAGTATAGAAAATAGAAATATGTTTAATGTTAAATTATTAATTTTAATTTTAATAAAAGTTAAATTTAGTCAATGTAGTAAATTAGTACTATGTTCATTATCTTTTTAATTTAAATTAGTTAGTATAGTAATATGTTTAAAGTTAAATTGTTAATTTTCATTCAACTTAAATTTAAATTTAGTTAATGTAGTAAAATAGTAATATGTTAATTGTCATTGTAATTAAATTAGTTAGTGTAAAAATATGTTTAATGTTAAATTGTTAATTTTAATTTTAATAAAAGTTAAATTTAGTCAATGTAGTAAAATAGTAATATGTTCATTATCTTTTTAATTTAAACTAGTTAGTGTAATAATATGTTTAAAGTTAAATTGTTAATCTTCATATTAATTTAGAGATGGATGTTAATGTGGAAGAAGAACAAATCTGCATAATGGAAAGGGGTGACCAAGTCCCCGAAAAGCAAAGTAATCCACATGCCAGTGGAAGTTATTCACAATTTCAAGATAATCGTTCTCCCAGTGTAAGCACGACCTCAAAATCAAAATGTGTGAGGACAACTTCTGACGTATGTGACCACTCTGATATAGAATACCATGATGATGATAATAATAACAAAACAAAAATGGCAAAGTGCAAATATTGCAAGAAGTTATTCACCGTTAGACCATCTAGCAGTACCACTCACCTCAAAAGACATCGCGAAAAATGTTTTCCCAAACGTCAAGATCCTCAAAGAGGTATGCAACCCACTCAATTAACACTTCAATTCAATAGGGATGGTTCGGTAAGTACCTGGAACTATGATCCTTTAGTTGCTAGGGAGTCATTAGTACGTTCTATTGCTTATAAGGATTTGCCACTATGTATTGGTGAGTCCAATGAATATGAATAACATATTAGACGATCATATTATCCAAAATTTAAAAAGTTTTTCAGGAATACTATTAGAAGTAATTTGCTTAAAGTTTATAAAAATATGCGCACCGAACTAACGTCTGAAATACTCGCATTAAATTTTTGCATTGCATTAACATCTGATATTTGGACTGCTAATTCTAAACAAGATTATATAAGTGTAGTTGCCCATTATTGTGATGAAAAATAGATATTGCAAAAAAGAATAATTGGTTTTAAAGTCGTTGATCAGAGGCATATTGCTGAAATTATCTGTGAAAGAATCTTAAATATTATAGAAGAATATGGTATAGTAAACCGCATTATTTCTATTACTTTTGATAATGCTACATCCAATACAAAGGCCATAAAATTACTTTAAAACTCGGTACGCTCATATGCGGGAGGAGTTTTATTACATCAACGTTATGCATGCCATATAATCAACCTCATCATCAAAATTTTCGAAATGCTATTGCTTACATTCATGCTTCTAATCCTCGTATTACTGAATTTGAAAAATATTGTAAAGCTGAAGGGTTACCTCCAAGAAAATTTCAACTTGATATATCTGTAAGGTGGAATTCCACCTATTTGATGTTAAAAAATATAATAGCGTATAAAAATGTTATTATTGTGTTTTACAATTCAAAAATGGGTTCCCTAAATTTAAAAGATGATGATTGGTTTATTTGTGAAAAATTTGTACAATTTTTATAAGTTTTTTATGATGCTACCGTTGCTTTATCTGGTATTTATTATCTTACTTCTCTAATTGTTTTACATCACATGTTTTTTATTGCGTTAATGTTTTCTAAAGAAAAATATGACCCTATATTTAGATATATGATAATTAAAATGCAAGAAGTTTATTTGAAATATTGGTCCGAAATTCCTTTATTATTTTCCTTTGCTTTTATTTTAGATCCTAGAGCTAAATTAAATAGTCTTTCTGCCATTATTGGTCACATTGACTATGCTTTAGACTTAGATTTTACAGCCCAATATACTAACGCTCGTGATAAGTTTTTTGATCTATTTAGTATATATGAGGGTAAGTTTAGCAGTACGAATATGAGTCAACAAGAAATCCCACAACGAACCGAAGATCGATCAAAGAAGAAGTCTATCTGGTCCTATATTCATGGGCGTGGGCGTGGCTCATCATCATCATCATTAAGTTCAAGTCAACAATATGGTATATTACCAACAACAACGAATCTGCCGTAATCCTCAGAGCTTAACTAGTATTTTAAGCTAGATTTCGATATCAAATATGAAGATAAAAACTTTAAAGTTTTGGAATGGTGGCAAAAGCGTCAAGAAAAATTTCTCGTGCTTTCACAATTAGCACGTGATATCTGAATTATTCTGGTGTCCACGGTTTCTTCGGAGTTTGTTTTTAGCACCACTGGAAGGATATTAGATGATCGAAGAACTTCATTGACTCCTGAAATGGTTGAAGTGCTAACATGGATTAAAGATTGGGAGCAAGCGGCGAAACGAAATCAACATACTATTCACAATGAAGAATTAGCCGAAAACTTCAATAAATTGTACATGAACGACAATGATCAATTATGAATAATGAATTAATGATGAATTTGTTATTTTTCAAATATAATTTACTTTTTTTTTATCAACTTAAGTTATGTGTTATTTTTTAATTTTTATAATAAAAATTGTAAAATTATTTGTGATAAAAGCTTTATCATATATATATATATAATTTATTTTTTTTAATTGTTCAAATTCATTAAAAAGTTTATATTAAAACCTTTCAAATAAAAAAGGCCAATGTGAGGTAATTAGGTAAACAAAATTTTATCAATAAATTTGAATTTATTATTTTTCAAATTTAATTTACTTTTTTTCATCGACTTATTACTTAAGTTATGTATTATTTTTTAATTTTTATCATAAAAATTGTAAAATTATTTATGATAAATTTTTTTTCACATATTCATATATATAATTTTTTTTAATTATTAAAATTCATAAAAAAATATATCTAAAAATATTTTTAAAAAAGGGGCCAAAATGCGCGCCGGTCAGGCCGGACTAGGCCTAGCCCGCCTACGGGCTTACTTGGGCCATAGGGCCGGGCTTCCTCATCATTCATACGGGTCGGGCCGGCCTAGCCCGTCACTTGAAAATAACCCTTTGTGTGTGGGGCAGGTCGGATCGGCCCACCCATTTTGACAGCATTAATTCTCTGTCACCAACAATGATAAATCTTGACAACTAAAAAAGCTTTGTTTTTATTTCTTCAATTATCTTATTATATCTCTCATTGTTGACCATATTAAATTTTGTAACTAAAAAATTTAAACGAGTGATACAAAATCTCAAACCCGAATAGGATATTCTATATTACAGTAGCCACATAACAAATAGAAATTAGAGAGGAACTCAGTAAAAAGATAAATCTAGATATAGCAAACAGAAATAAATTGTGATGTATACATATAAATATATATATATAGGTACCAATCTAGTAGGTATATTTTTTTTACTTATGCATATATATATATATATATATATATATATATATATATAACTAAAAAATTTAAACGAGTGATACAAAATCTCAAACCCAAATAGGATATTCCATATTATAGTAGCTACGTAACAAATAGAAATTAGAAAGGAACTTAAAACTAGATCATAAAAAGATAAAACTAGATATAGCTAACAGAAATAAATTGTGATGTATACATATATATATATATATATATATGTATGTATGTAACTAAAACAAAGCTTTGGTCTACTAAATTAATTAAATTGAGCATATCTTCACAACCGAGTTTATGGAAGGACGAAAAATGTTGTTTGGAGTTAATTCTTGGAGTCTTTTACTTTATATACTTATAGCACTGGTACGAGTACAAACGAAACCAAAATCATTCTCGTTCATATGTATGTTGAAAGATTTACGCCATGAGCTTTTGGCAGCTAAGTGCTCGTGGAGTCCATCTAGTTAGGTAAACACTCATAAGTTTCTGGCCTTTTTTGAAGATATGATCATTCCTCAAGTTCAGATACTATAAGAACAATATAAGTGATTACTAAAAATTAATTCAATTAGATCGTTATTGTAACCATATATTTTAATTTTTTGCCAACATAACACTAGAAATAAATCATCTAAGCAAACCCTTAAATTTTAAAATCCACGTAACCTGAGCTTCATATCCAAAGAAAGCATATTCGAACCATTATAACCAAAAGAGAAATAAAGGAAATTCAAAGAGAAAAGAGCAATTCAAAAGAGAATGATAGTTCTGACGAACGATGATGAAGGTGACTTTAAGAATGACAATGAAATTCAGCTTCAATGAACGAGATGGGCGAAGGGGAGATGGGGCAAACACCAAACTCAAGCCTTTTGTTGTGCTCCTCTTTCGTGAGGGTGGGTATCAGATGGGAGGTGCTATAAAATCCATCTAAACAGGTGGATTTTATATCATCCTAAAGTAAAAGAGATGTGAAACCTATAGAGATTATATTACCGAGTGTTAAAAAGAACTAAATGTGGAATGCCTAAAGATTCCCATTCCTATCCAAAGATTAACTCATAACAAACAATCCCTAGTTGGTAACAAAAGAGGTCATGGAAACCTACTAGAAGGATTTACGAACAGGAAAATGATTGGAGATGGTAACGACAATAAATTAGATAGACAACATCAAATTGGATAATCAACATTAAGTTGCAACGACAACTAAGAAAAATGGCAGCTAAATAGAAAATGACAACAAAGTATGAAACGATAGTCGTGGAACTGGAAGAGCTCAACGGAAAAATGAGAAACATACATCCACTTTTAATTTTTATTTAATTATAATTATTATTTTCTATTTGAAAATCACTTCTTCAATTTTCATATATATTTTTTTCAATGGTGTCAAAACCTTATAAAATCGATAACTTTTTTTCCCCTTTTTGCCTAAAAGATAATCAATATGTATACTATGATCCAATAGGTATTTTTTTTTTAATTTTTTTTATTCGTTGGATCAATTATCAAATGATTATCATAATTTGAGTAGTTGAAAAAAATATATACACATTATTTAATGCTTTATTTTCTTTGTCTTTTGATATGAAAAGATGTACGCGATGAATTTTAATTGGTATATATATATATATATATATAAATATATATATTTTAAGGAATGGTGACAGTAGATATACCAAAATGTAAAATGTGTATTAAATTTTTAATATCAGCACATGTGGCGTATGAGTTATTATATTCAATTAATGTATTAAAATTTATTGTAAATAAAATAATTATATTTACTAATTAAATGTTGTCAACTAACATTCTACCTGTGTTGTCCTAAAATTTTTGATACTAACAATATTCTTTAAGGAAAATCTTATCATAGGAAAAAAAAAATGGATAACCTACGAAAATATAAATGACACTAATTACAAGGATAATATCCAACGAACACTGCCATGATCTTCGTAGGACGCAATCGCGGGGGGTAGGCTACACTAATGTGAGTCTGACTCGTCACTCGTTATTTCTTAATAAGTTGCCTGAAAAAAAAAAAAAATCGTAATAAGTTGAAACTGGGCCGAAGCCCAATTTAGTGTGGTTGGGCCATAGTCCGAACAAAAAAGGTAGCAAACAAATCAAACGGTCAGGCTTGAGCCACGTACTACTGTTCCGTACGCCTGCGTCGCTCGTTAAAGTTGTTTCTCCATTTATTTAAGACAACGTTCTAGTTCCCGCCAAATAGATTTAGCGCCATATCATATCAGTAATCTTCACCCCCCTCCTTCCTTCCTTGTAGCCCTACTGCCCTAGTCATTCCCTCTCTCTCTCTCTCTCTCTCTCTCTCTCTCGTTTCGGCTTCGAGAGCTAAACCCTAGACTCAGCCACTCATTTCGATTCGAGTTTTGGGGTTCGTCTGAATCAGATTCTCCACTCTTCGGTGAGTTAATTTCGTTTGCCATTGAATTTTTTATTGCTTTTATTTCTACACTTGAAGATCTGCAATTATCATCAAGCATTTTAGTTACGTTTAGATCTGATTGTTATGTGTTTGATTTCGTAAAATTTCCCAAATTTCCATTGCAGTCTCTGTTATTTGTTGTTATTTACATGTAATTTTCCCCAAAATCAGCTCAAGTTCCCAAACTAATCACCGATTCTTAACTCTTTTCTAGAAAACAGTCGGAAAAATTTCGATTTATTAGAGAGTTTTTATAAACGGAAGCAAGATGTTTCTTTTATTTTTATGATGTACAACGTCTTTTAGATCACAAAAAATCGAGAGGAAAAAAAAAAACTTTCTTTGACGACAATGGCTTGTTTGGTTGCGCTTAATTAGCTATTTGGAGTGAAATCAAAATGTCCTCGGTTCTAGTGTACCCATAAATGTGTTCACAATTTGATCTCCAAGTCCCCCAAATCTGTAAAACATTGTCCTTTTATAGAAAATGCTTTTGAAAATGTTGATGGAGCTAATTTGATAGCTTTTTAAAAAGTTGAACCTGATCCAGCATTTGTTCCGGTGACGAATAAAGATTTATTTTTATTTCTGTTGCTTAGAAAATGGTTACGTTTGTATTAGGTTTCAAGCTAGCCATCTGTAGCTGGGTTTGGATGGGCAGACCTTTGTGCGTATTTGATCAGATTTGCATATTTTGTTTCTTGTTTGCTGTGTTGGTGTTGCATCATTAGCTATGGATAGTCAAATGGTCATCAAGTGAAGGTTATTTCGGTTTTATTGCTACTAGTGGGATAGAATCATGGAAATCTATAATGTTTGCATGGTTTTCTCGCAGTTATATTGCATTTACCACACACAAGTACATATATGTATATATCTGAGTTTTGGTTAAATTTACTTCATCTAGGTAACTACTGGCATATTAGGAACCAAAGTTCCCAATTTTTTTTCTCTGAAGGAAAAACTACAGTTCACGTCTCTAACTTAGTTCGTTACTTGAAATGCTTGTCTTTGTTACAGGACTATAAATTTTTCGGCACCTTTTAATAATTCTACGTGCAACAGTAAGAAGAGCGTACTTCCTATTTTCCAATGGAGTTAAGAAGTTGCAACCATTTGCACTTTATCCAGGCTGTGAAAGGTGGTTTGGTGATAAAAACTCTGAATGTGAATCGTGGAAGGCCAGTACTCAAATACAAGACACTGGAAGACATATGTAAAACTTTAGAAGCAAAGGATCAGAATGTGATTCTTCAGCCAACGGATAAGTTCGACGGCTTGCCTTTTGATAGCAATGGGGTTAAGGTTGAAGGCCCAACTTTGAGTACATTAGCAAAAAGAATTTTGATAAGTGATCCTGATGCTTCTGAGTTTAATTGCAGTGACGACGATGGTAGAAACAGTCACATGGATGATCTTGGTTTTGGTGAGATGACACTGAAGCAAATTAAAGAGAACTGCAAAGCAAAGAAAAGAAAACGTGCAAAGTATGTTGATTTCAAAATTGACGAAATGTGCAACCGTTTAAAACAAGAGATGGATGAAGATGAATGTGATATCATGGAGCCTCTCATTAACTGGAAATCAAAAGTTTCAAAGAAGGTGAAGGCCAAGAGAAAATCTTCACGAAACCTTGTGTCTAGTCCCTCTAAAATTGCCACATCAAATATTAAAGATGAACAGATCCTAGATGATCCAGATTTCGTACAATCTAAAGGAAATTTACCTGCACCAATTAATACTAAAGTAGAAGTTCCTGAACCCGATTCTTCAAAAAGCCAGAGTGCAATCCTTTTTGCGGGTGATTGCTCCTTGCTTTATGACAATCAGTTGGATTCTTGTGTGGTACACAGAGAAGTGACTGAGTTTGCAACTGAATTTTATCCGAGGATCCATGCATCGGACTCAGATGGCCAAGATGCAAGCAGTTTTCTTGTGGATTCTTGTGGAGTAGCACACAGAAAAGAGATCAAGATTGCAAACGAATGTGATCCGGGGATCCAAGCATTGTGTTCAGATAACCAAAATGAAATCTGTTTCATTGATGATTCTTCCTTGATTTGTGACAATCAGGTGGATTCTTGTGCAGTGGAACCCATAGAAGTGACTGAGATAGCCTCTGAATGTGACTGGGGAACCGAAGAATTGGTTTCTCTGACAAGAGAACCTCAGTGTTGTGTTGTTAGTGAAGCGTACCATGACTATGCAGTAGATGTCATTCCTCAGCCTCTTCGGATCGTGGACAGCCTGCTTGATACTTGTGGAATAATACCCAAAGAAATGACTGAGCCAACTGAATGTTTTCTGCGGACCCAAAAGTTGATTTCTCTTACCGAAGAACCTCAGTGCTGTGTTGTTAAAGAAGCATGCTATGAGTACATGGAACGTGATGATTCTGAGCAACTTCAGATTCCAAGTGCCTCATGTGACGATATTAAGAAGGTTGATATTTCAGAATTAACTAATCAACAGTGCCCAGTTTTGGCCGTATCAGAATCCAAAGGAGAAGGATATGTTGATCAAACTGTTTGTGATGATATCTTCCGAGAACCAATGATGTCAGCCAGTGAGCGTAGTTCTGATATACATGATGCCTGTCCAAGTCCTTCCACCAATCACGCCACCCCATGTAACCGTGACTGTAATACAAATGTTCAGATTCCTGCTGTGGCCGTCCATGGCTGCCTTCAGTACATTGAATCTATCCATGAAAATGAAGCAAATGTACCAGAGGATAACACCAAAGATGATTCACCTTCTAATCTTGAAACCAGCTCTTTGCACAGCTCAGATGAGAAAAATGATTCAGGTCCTGATAGCTGGTTCGCTCCATCTATTGATGATTTACCAACGACTGAGGACAAGCAATCTCAAAGGTCTTCTGGGGCTGATGCAGAAAGCGTCTGCTTCCCTGAAATCGTTCATTCTGATGCTTCTGAGGAGCTTGCAACTTCAGATGGTGGTGAGTCCTGCCACCATGATTCAATGCTAAATCGTCCACCTCAAAGGCTCCTATCAACCAGAAAGGTAAGTCTTCTCTGTTTGATGTTTATTGGCTTAATTCGTACTGTGGATGTTGATTCTTTTTATTTATTTCAGGCCATTTCCCCAGACTCTCAAGAAAAATTGTGTCAGGCTGTGGAGTCAATTGAGTTACATGATGAAGAACATTACAGTATGTGAACAAAGTCATAACTAGACTCGTGGGGACCTTTATGTTATACTTATATTTATTTATTGTTTGAACTACTATCTTGTGTCAACCGGCCAGTATGCTCTAACTTTAAAGTTGGATGTTCTAAAAAGAAGAAAAGTAAAGGTTTAAAGATCGTGCGATATATGATATATTGATATGCTAATGGGATTTGAATTTATTATTATTACTATTATATCTGTTCTTCTGTTACCGAAATAGCGGTTATACATCATGGAATACTGTTTTTGGTCCTAGAGAATCCAATAAGGGGTTAGTACTTGGCAATTGACCGTCCTTTTAGATCTCTGATATTAACTGTTGATCCATAAAAATGCTCGGGGATTTCTTTTGATTCGGTGGAACAAAGTTTCTTTTTTTTTTCCCCCTTGACTTTAAACTATATGATATGATTTGTTTTCCCATTAGTTATGTATCCAATTAAGAGGTGTTTGAAAGAGCTGTGGCACCACTAAAAAGTTCTTTAATTCCTTGAGAAGTAATTATATCTTTGAATTGCCCGTTTTCTGTTTCATTGATTTCTATTGGTTCATTCATAATTTCAGAACCTCGGAAGAAACTATGCTTTGGACAGCAAACTGGGAAGAAAACTAAAACCACAACGGCTGAAAGGTCTGGTAAGATTGCCAGAGTAAAATTTTCAGCTAACCATAAGCAAAACAAAACAAAGGATGAGAAGAGACTCCCCCAACCCGAAGGTGGTGATAAGGATCCTCATCTTTCTCAAGCAGCCCCTCGTTTTAGTACAGGGTGCACTTCAATAGAAACTTGTTCACAGAATGCCATTGCATTCTCACAACGCCAGATGCAAGACATCGAATGTCTTGCGACAAAACTCACAAATGAGTTAAAGACCATGAAGGAAATTGCAGAAGATAGATTGTTATCCGAAACTTGTCCAGCTACATCCTTGCAATATAAGACAAATGAGGTATGCTTATCCACTACCTATACTTAACCTTCAAGGCTTCAACTTTCTTAATATTGAGGGTCCTACATAACTATACGTGTCTTAAATAATTTTCTTGCTCAGAACTCAGAGTTTGTCTTGTAGTGTTTGGTTGTGTTATTCGTATGTACCTGTACATGGTTCCTTGGGGTTGTTTTTTCTGAATACGAAAATATCTGAGCATCCATATTTGCAGGTGAGAATGGCCATTAAGAATGCAAACAGAGTGGAACAACTAGCTAAAAGATGGCTTTCAATAATGGCAAGGGACTGCAGCCGTTTCTGTAAAATCATGGTAGCTTGATCTTACAAATCCCAAAAGAAAAAAAAAAAATGCAACCTGGTTTTAATATATGTCAATCTTTTTTCTTATGCTAGTTCATCTACTGCAGAGATTGACTGAGAATGACTCTGGTGCTCCTGAACGTGAAACTGTTGTAAACAAGGAGAGGAAAAAGATTACTTTTGCTGATGAAGCTGGAGAAGAGCTTTGTCATGTCAGGCTTTTTAAGAATGAATACACTTCGTCATTGGAACCTACTGATACTGAAAAGCCAGAATTGGTAGATTGAAACCCGTTCTTGTTGTATATTTCCTTATGTTGCCTCATGTGATGCCCTGGAACAAATAAGTTTTATCTGTTATCTGTTGCTAGTTTTCAGATGCAGTGTTCAGTATCCTTTTTCATTCAGTGGTCTCATTTGTTTGCTCTCGAGTTTTCCATTGAGGAAGCATTAAGCCTGTCACCTGTACCAAATCAAAAGTTATATTGAACCTGCATTAACCATTGTGCTATCAATCATATCTTTTTAATTACTATTTATCATTACCAGGTAAGTCGTTGATGTAATTTGACTGTCGTTCTATCTCTCATTTACATGTGGCATGTGCATTTATTTATTTCTCTGTCTCATCGTCCACGCACTTTGTTTAGGACAATCTTTCTACGCTATAGCACTTTTTGGGCCCGCCTTCGATACTATTGGGCCTATCGGTCATCAGCTCAGCACCAGCGAGTGTTAAAATTCTAGCTTTTAAACCTAACAAAATTATCCACTCAAAAGACAAGAAAACATAAAACAAAATCAAAGACAAGAACACGTAAAACAAAATTAAACCATGTTTTTTTAGATAATAATAAAGTTGGAACAATTTGAAACTTTGAATGACGATTAGCCGAGTTTTTCCCAGTTTTTATAACAGCCTAGACTTCTGTGCATAATTTATCCGATTGTTTCTCGTAAATAATAAAAAATATAGGTTAACAAATTGATACATATTACATTCTTTCATCTAATTTGGTCAAAACTGAATTAGTAATTTTTTTTTTTTCAAAACGAGCAAGATGTCGTACCCAAACATCATTAAATAATTAAATATATAGATATTTTTTTTCGTCGTTAGATCATTATGTAAGGACTATAATATACATAAAAAGACATATTAATATTATTTTTTTCTTATTTTTTATTATACAAAAATATGCATTATGAAATTCAAAGCCAAAAAAAAATACTTACTAGATTAGTGGCTACGTATATATGTACGAATTATTGTTTTTATTCTTTATTATTTATGACATTTTGCATTTTTTTTAAGTTTGTATTTTTTGGATTTGAGTAAGTTTCTATTTTCGCACTTTAAATTTTGACCAAAATTTGTCCGAGGGATGAAATTTATATTGCTTTATTACTTAGTTCAATAAGATACTTTAGGTGTAAATTTTGCATATTGCCTAAATACAGGATAATTTTATAATAAATCATGTTTTTTATTTCCCTTAAGTTTTAACAGTGTATTGGTAACTGAAATTGATTAAATTAATGAAATGAAAAAACAAATGAATTAATAGTACATTATTATATGTACTAAAATTGGGGTTAGATCACTGTATATGAACATTGATACATTTTTTTTTTATTTTAACTATGAATTTACATTTTATCTTTTGGGTGTATTGAGTGGTATTTATAAATGTGGTCTTTTTGGTAATTTTGTGCGAGTTTTTTAAATTCCTTTCATATCCCCATTATTGTTGCTTCGACTGAGGATATGGGTGGAATGTTTTGGGTATATCATTAGTTTTAGTCCTCAGTTTCTTTGCTTGGTATTCTTTGTTCTCTATAGTTTTTGTGCATTTGATGCTTTTATCTTCCTCTCTTCTTAAACGCTCTCTCTTTATCTCTTCCATTAGTTTTGTTTGGCTTTTATTTTCTTCGATCATGCTTTCTTTTCTTTTCCTTTGGCAATTTTTTTTATGGTATTCTATAATTCGGGGTATTTCTCCTTTTTTCCCCCTTCCTTTTTTTATTTTATGTTTTTTTGCTCTTTGTTTGTTTTCTTTTTGTTAATCTCTTGTTGTTTGATCTTTGTTTTTTTTTTGGGTGTAGATTGGGTTCTTTATCTTTGGTTTCTTCGTATAGATTGGGTTATTTAGATATGAGTTTTCCCGCTTTTTTGCTCTTTTGGATCCTTCTGTAGGTATGGTGCCTTCTTTGCTTGATATTTTTTTGTCTTACAATTTTATTCTTATATATTATTATATATAGTTTGATTTTATCTATTCTCTTTGTAATAATTTGTTATGTAATTTTCTCTGTTTGTGTACGAAATATGGCTTCTCTTTTTTTTTTTTTTTTCCTCTGTTTTTACTTCATCTTGCTGTTGCAAAATTTGTTGATTATATTTTTTTGCATGCATTCTTATCCGTATGTTCCTTAGGTGTGTTTTGGGCTTTTAAAATGGTCTATATTCCTTAAGGCTTACCATGTTTTGGGCTTTTGAAATAGTCTGGGTTGATGGGTCTATTAATTGGACATTCTCTTGCTTTGGGCTACATCTATTTTTGTTGGGCTTTTCATTAGTTTTTGCAAGAATATGCTGACAAATAAATATATGTGCTAATTTCCTATGTGATTTCAAATTTATCTTTTGTGTTCTAGATTATTCTTAAATGTTTTTTTCTTTTCCTTATTTTTTCTCCTTTTTTTTGGCATTGATTTCCCCTCTTCTTGAATGTTTTTTTCTATATTAAGAGCTCTGTTTCTGCTATAAATGTCCCGTCTATTCGTATTTAAGGTTTTGTTACTGTATATAACATGTCATTAATGTTGCTTTGAGCCAATTATATTATTGAGATTAAAAAAAGAAAAAAAAAGCAAAAGCTTAAAAAGAAAACAAATCGTAAATGCAGTCACGCAATTATTTTTTTTTCAGTATATTTTTGGAGTGTTTTTTCCTTCTTTTTTCTCTCATTTTTTTTAGGATTTTAGAAAAGTACAGCTCATCCTCACTTTTGCTTAGTAAGCTTTTGACTCTGTTTTTTTTTAATTATTATTATTACATGATGTATTGGGGTATTGCTATCTATTTAACTTTAACTTAATACTTTTTATATATTTCTTGGTCTATATATGTTCTGGTCATTTACTGTATTCTGCATATTTTACCTTTCTTTATCTATCTCTGTGCTTATGGTTTGCTGATAAGCTGATTTCACTGTCATTTTTTTCTACTACATCCACTGTTTTTTTTACCCTTTTTCTATCCCTTGTGTATAATCTCTACTTGGATGGGATTTAATTCCAAACGTTTTTCTGCAAAGGATCTCAGGTATCATATATATTTATTTTACTTTGTTATCTACCTTTATCTTGTTGTTCCTTTTTTATGTTATATATATAGGTACTTTGTTTTGTTGTTCATTAATGTCTATTGTTTGTGTTGCTAATGTAATATTGATGTATTTATGTCCCTGCTATTATGTTCAGTCTTACAGATTATTGAAATATTTTATTAAATTCTGTTATACTTTCATTTGGTTATATTTTGTTATCTCCAGCATTAGTAAATGTTATCTATATTGTATTTATTATGTGTAATTATTTTTATTTTTCCTTTTAAATTAGCTATGATTAATATTGTTATAATTCTTTTCATTCCCTATGTACTTTTTTTTTTTTCCTTTTAAGACCTTTCCCTTAGTTTTTTTCTTTTTCTTATCTTTTTTCTCTTTTTATTAGTCAATTATAGTTAGTCTTCTTTTAACAACCTTTATTCAATGTTCTCTTCATCCTCTTCTTGTTTTTCTTTTTTTTTTTAATTAATTATTTCTGTTTTAGCCTTTTCCAATTATTTTCTATAATTATCCATAACTTTGGCAATGATGAGCATTCACTGCATGATCATGTATAGTGAAATAACTATCTGAAGATTGCTGTGCATAATGGGTCTTATTACCGTATGCTGAACTTTGTTTAATTTATTGTTAGCGAGTTGTTTTGTAACTTTGGTTCTTTGAGTACTACGAAGAATTGGTTGTTTAGTATTACCTTCATTTCAGGCCTGATTTATTCTTAAATAGCAACTTGAGAATTTTTGTACTTTGAGCATTATAGCAATTAATTATTGAGTTCTAACTCCGTTTTCAGTTTTTTGTATATATCTAGGTCTTAAAATCTAATATTTTCTACTTCTCCTCTTCTTTGTCTTTCTTCACTTTTAAATCTCGTCTGACCTTTTTTTTTCCCACTTTTCCCTTTCAAAATTCTTCTTAATTTGTTGTTAATCTATCTTTGTGCTAACCCTTATTCACTTGTTAGTTTTTGGGTAGATCTTCACTATATTTTTACGATCTTGCTACTGTTATTTGACTGGTATAATATATATGGCAAGTCTCCTATTATATCGATAATTTTCTGTTTTTATCCAATTGCCATAAATATTTTCATTATATAAACAGAAAATTATCTCTTAGGTGGCTGAATAAACATCCAGAAATACATCATCTTATAAACTTGCCATATATTGATAATACTCCTATGCATCTAAGCCAAATATTACATATCTTTAGTTATTTATCTGGTTATATTTCTCAAGATATTGTTATGTAATTATAATAGATACAAGAAATCAGATATGTGTAATTGACGGTAAAGAAATTGACTATATTCATTGACAAGGAGAAGGATGAGAATTTTAATGTCGAGGAAGAGAAGAAAAGAAGCAGAGTAAATTGTAATTAATATAGTTGTAAAATTATCATATTATTGTAAGGCTATTCAACTGATTTTGTTTGTATTATATATCTATTTCTATTACATACGCGATGTAGCATTTTATCTATTTCAATTAAAAGCCCTTACTTATATACCTATTACATATACTTTCATTTTATTTTGAGTTTTTTTTTTTAAATTACAATAATTTTAAATAATAGAATAAAAATGTGATTAGCTTAGATAATTAATATGCCAAATTATCCATATAAACTATACAATTTCTACCAAAACAGTACTTAACAAACTAAAGTGTAAGAAAGATATAAACATAACATTAACACCGGCATAATATTAGATAAACAACACAAATCCATGGTAATATCTTTTTTTCTTTTTTTTTTAATATGAAAAAAAACAACTTTTTTAAGGGAGAAAAATGGAATTATTAGATTAATCATATTATATTTAGAAAACAATATTAAATAAATTAAAATAAATATAAAAATCATAAATAGGTCATAAAATAAGTATTGCATAGAAGGAAAAAAAAAGAAAGAAAGAAACAAAAGGAGAGAAAGAGGGAAAGAGAAAGAGACAAAACTTAGTTAATAACAAAATATTGACGAAGACAATATGTTTAAAAGCTTATAGGAAAAAAATAAAAAAGATGATAAAAAAATCACAAATTTTGTCCAAAATAAATACTCGAAAAATACATAATTACATTTTTTTCTTAAAAAAAACAAAGCATTTTGAATCAATGTTACACAAAGAAATAATAAATAATATTAAATAATTAAAGACAACATATGTTAAGCTAAATTACAAACTACCATTCCATTACATTTCCTTAGGAAATATCTCCTTTTTTTTTAAAAAAAATATTCTATATTATATTTAGAAAACAATATTAAATAAATTAAAATAACTATAAAAATCATAAATAGGTCAAAAAATAATTATTTCATAGAAGGAAAAAAAAGAGAAAGAAAGAAACAAAAGGAGAGAAAGAGGGAAAGAGAAAGAGATAAAACTTAGTTAATAACAAATTATTGACGAAGACAATATGTTTAAAAGCTTATAGGATAAAAAAAACATGATAAAAAAATCACAAATTCTGTCCAAAATAAATATTCGAAAAATACATAATTACATTTTTTTCTTAAAAAACAAAGCATTTTGAATCAATGTTACACAAAGAAATAATAAATAATATTAAATAATTAAAGACAATATATATTAAGCTAAATTACAAACTACCGTTACATTTCCTTAGGAAATATCTCCTTTTTTAAAAAAATAATCTATAAGATTCATTAAAAAGATATTAATGCACAATTAATAATACAATAATAATATTAACAATAAAAAAAATAGGTTGCAATATAATATCCAAGAATTATAGACAAAAATATTCTCAAAAGCCTCACTATAATAATGTCGAAATATTATCAAAAGTAATTGTTCTAGACTAAATTAATTTAATATAAATGGAGAAACTTAACAAAGAACAAAAATAAATAAATGCAAGAAAAACCAAGAAAAAAGATTGAATAGTTTCCCCAATAAATAATATCATTTAAATGTTTTACAAGATTTGAACAAAATTTTTAACATAGCAGTACCTTCCTCTATGTTTTCAGTTAAAAAAATAATAAAATAATGTCCGAAGACTTTTTACTATCAAGATGTCAACGAAAATGATGTCATCATTGTCTTCTAAATGAAAATTCCGTATACAATTATGGTAATACCTCGAATTATCAGAATGAAAATTCTAGTATTACTTTAAAAGATTTATATCAATTAAAGCTTATTTTAATATCAAGCTTTAAAAATTCTAAAATAATACTTTTCTTATTGAGTCGGGACATTAACATCAACTGATCCTGATAGACAAAGTAATTTTCTTACTTCCTAGAAAAATAAAAAGAAAAAAACTGTCATTATCATAAATTTCAACTTTACATAACTCCATTGATCCTGTATTTTTGTCCAATATTGTATTACAGGTGATACAAATAAATATCACGATATTAAAAATTGCTCCTACACCTGTGAACCTTGTGATGCATTCTTTTGGCTTGATAGGTCCATAAAAAAAACCTATCCCCCAAAATATAATTTATGTTGTAAAAATGAAAAAGTCAGACTTCCCACACCCAAAAATCCTCCTCCTCTCCTAGATCAATTACTTGATTATTATGGATGGGTTTTAGGCACATACTTTCGTAAAAATATTCAAACTTTTAATTCTATGTTTGTATTCACTTCTTTTAGAACAAAATATAAGAAATTCTGACAGTCCATACATTTTTAAAATCAGTGGCCAAATATATCATCTTATGGGATCATTATTACCAACTAATAATAATCCTTCAAAATTTGCCCAATTATATATATATGACACAAAAAATGAAATTAATAATCAAATATCAACATTCTTATTTGATAACACATCAAAAGAATTAACAAAACTAATTACAAAAAATTTATTGAAAATGCTTAACGAAAACAACAAATTAGTTAAGCTTTTTCGTATAGTTAAAGATAGTTATAATAAAAGTGAAATTCTAATCATGAAATTAAGATTGATAGAACGACGACCTATTGATAATAATCAATATGAATTACCTACATCAATAGATATAGGAGGTTTAATTATTGGAGATATTAGTGAATACAAAGAATGAATGGATATTATAATCAAAGATAAAACAAATAATTTACAAAGATCCACAAAATTATACCCGTCATATATGGTCTTATAATATCCACTCTTATTTCCATATAGAGAAGATGGTTATAGAACTGATTTAAGTTGTAATATTAATATACCAGGTAAACGACTTTCAGTAAATAGAATACCCATGAAAGTATTCTATTGTTATCAATTATAGCAAAGTAAAAATATAAATAATATTTTATTCAGAGGTGGAAGACTTTTTTAACAATATGTAGTCGATGTATATACTTTTTTTGAAGAAGATCGATTAGATTACATCAAAAAAAACAAAACAATTTAAGATCTAAAATTTATCAAGACGTTCAAGACGCCATTATAAGAGAAGATATAGATGTCAAAGCAATTGATAAACGAATTATTTTCCCATCTAGCTATACTTGAAGTCCTATGTATATGATTCAAAACTATCAAGATACAATGATAATATACAGACAGTATGGAAATCCTGATTTATTCATAACATTTATATGCAAAAATGGCCTAAAATTAATCGTGCCTTGATAAAAATTCTCAGTCAAAAACCTCAAGATAGACCTGATATAATTGTAAGAATTTTTAAAATGAAATTAAATCAAATTTTATCCACTATCAAAACTGAAAAAAATCTTCGGAACAATTATTGAAGTGGGATCACATCTCTTAACTCAATAAATGAAAATATATTATAAAAAGTATTAATTCCCTTTCTTAATTAAAATTAACACATTTTTTTTAATTTTTTCTACTTATTTTATAATGTATATCTATACGTCATCAAATTCCAAAAGCGTGATCTACCTCATTGTCATTTTTTATTCTGGTTATCTCCAAATGAGAAATTATATGAATCATCACAAATAGATAAATTTATTTTAGCTGAAATACCAAATCCTAAAAAAACCCAGAAGAATATAACATTATAGTAGAATTTATGATGTATGGACAATGTGGAATCGCTAAACCAAATGCTCCATATATGAAAAATTCTGTATGTTCTAAAAAAATTTTTAGACAATTTGAGAACGAAACAACCATTGAAGAAAATTGATTTATTAATTATAAACATAGAAATATAATATTTTATTTATAGAAAGAAAATATTAAACTAGATAATATATTTGTAGTCCCTTATAATAAAAACCTATATTTAAAATTTCGTGCTCATATAAATGTTGAAATATGTTCACAATCAATGTTAATAAAATATTTGTTTAAATATCTAACAAAAGTCCCAAATAGAGTAAGAGCAGTAATAGAAGATAATATATGTATAAAACAGTCTGGACAAATTATTTATAAAGAAATAGATTAAATAAAAAATTATATTAATTGTCGGTACATAACATCATATGAAGCTATATGGAGATTATACGAATATTCTATACATTATAGACATCCAACAATATAAAGATTAATAATCCATTTACCACATATGTAAAACATAATATTTCGTTTAAATCAACGACTCGATAACGTAATCAGACAACCATGAATTCAGAAAATAACAGTAACAAAATGGATAGAGATAAATAAATTTAATACAGAAGTTAGGCAACTGTCATATATACAATTTCCCTCTAAATGGGTATGGAATAATAAAGATAAAATATGGACTCTTAGGAAATCTAGGTACTCAATTGGATGAACTTTTTGTCTACTCAAATTCTAGAGAATTATATTATTTGAAGCTACTGTTAAATCATCAAAAAGGTGCAACAAGTTTTGAATCTTTACGAACTATTAACAATATAATATATTCAACAAATCAAGTAGCATGCAATGCATTAGGTTTATTAGAAGATGATAGAGAATGAAATGAATAAATACTGGAAGCTTTATTTTGGTCAATACCGCATCAACTACGATAACTAATTGCTATAATTTTATTATTTTGTAACATTAATAACACAACAACATTAATGACAAAAGATATTTCACACAGAATTAAAATCTTATTCAATAATCCAAAATTTCAATTTCCCGAAAATGAATTATACAATTATGTATTGTATGAATTAGAAAAACAACTAAACTTAAATTCATCAAGCTGAACCAATTTAATTTACCCTTACCAATAAGTACATTAATTGCTGATTTGAATAACAAACTTTTGCAATAAGAACTTGACTACGACATCAATAAACTAAAAGAAGAAAAAAAGATTTTAGAAAAAAATCTAAATAATGAACAACAATGTATCTATGAAGAAATTATCAAATCATTAAACAATAAAAAACAAAACTTATTCTTCATTTGTGGACATAGAGACACTCGAAAAATTTATTTATGTAATACATTTATTACAAAAATAGATCAAATAATGGAATTATATTAGCAGTTGTATTATCTGGAATAGTTTCATTATTATTACCTAAAGGCAGAACTACACATTCAAGATTTCGAATATCTTTATCAACTGATCAATTTTCTACTTGGCATATCAAAAAAGGGACTCAATTAGCAAAATTAATCAAAAAAATAACATTAATATTATGGGATGAAGCACCGATGAATAATAAACACTATTTCGAAGCTCTAGATAAAACACTACAATATTTAAAAAATAACTTTAATCAATCTTTTGGTGGAATGACAATTATATTAGATGGCGATTTCAGACAAATTTTACCAATTATCCCTGCCAGAATAAAAGAAGACATAATAAATACAAGTATAAATAATTCTTATCTCTTGTCATATTTTAAATTATTATCCCTAACAAAAAATATGAGACTAAAAACCCTAAACACTACATAATAAGGAAAAAAAAAATCTAGAATTTTCAAAATAGATATTAAGTATTGGAGATGGTACCGTGGAAGGAATATAAGATTCTGAAAGTGAAGATATAACATGGATTAAAGTACTGGAAAAATATATAATAAAATATGAATCAAATCCAATCGAAAAAATTTCAAAATCAATATACGATAATCTTGAATTTTTTTTTTAATAATATTAACTACATACGATATAGGGCAATAACCCCAAAAAATGAAACAACAAATGATATAAAGAAGTATATACTATCATTAATACTAAACGAATTAAAACTTATTATAGTTATGATACAATAATGGCTTCAACTGAAAAATATTGATGAACTCAATTTATTATATCCTCAAAAATTTTTACACACTTTAAATTTCAATAGCATACTACTACATGAATTAAATCTAAAAGTTAGAACTCCGATAATATTATTACGGAATTTAAATCAATCAATGGGACTATGTAACGACACAAGACTTATTATTATACAATTAACAAATATAATTATAGAAGGCCAAATAATAAATTCAAATAATGAAAATAAAAATGTATACATTCCAAAAATAGAAATGATTGTAAATGAATCAAGATGGCCATTTGCCTTAAAAAGATGACAATTTCTTATAAAAATTTGTTATGCAATGACAATAAACAAAAACCAAGGTCAATCATTAAATAAAGTATGTATTTATTTAGATAATAAAATTTTTACACACGATCAATTGTATATAGCCTTATCATGAGTAACATCTCCTAGAGGATTATACATATTAATAAATGAATCTATCAATAAATATTCAAATTATATTAAAAATATTATTTATAAAGAAATTTTACAAAGTAACCTAATACTATTAACTAGACGTTTTGAAAACCTTATATTAATGTAGGTTTTCCCATCATTTTATACATAAGTCCTTTAATTATTATTAATCTTATTTCTATTTTACTAATTTTTTTCTCATTTTGTAGTTAAAATAATGGTAACACCAATAAGGCCTCTCAAGCTAAATGAAATTTATGAACCATTTGAAGTTCGTATTAGCAGATTATGGCACAATAACGACGGACTATATAACCAGACGTCTGATAAGTCTAGATTGTATTTTAGTCGATCATGAGGTGATAAAAAATGTCAAATTATTTCATATCATATTTTATTATAATTTAATATAATTAATGCATATATTACCTTTTAGTGTATTTAACATTATATAATATCATACAATAATCAAATAGGTTTTTTCTACAACACAGTATGAAGCAATCCACGGAACAATTAAAGCCTGAGATGCAGATCACATATCACAATAGATAACCGAAGGACATATATACCAAATTAGTAGTTTTAATGTCACACCAAATAAACCAAAATGCAAAGTCGTTCCTCATGCCGCAATGCTTCAATTTGCTAGAGCAAAATCCTTTACTCCAATAGCAACCCCAACAACAAGCATTCCAATGCACAAATTTTATTTCATAGATTTTGATTAACTATCTTCCAAAATAGATGTCCATGACATCTTATCAAGTATTATTATTTTCTTATTAATACCGACTAATATTTACACAAACTCTCAAATCTTTAATCTCTTTATTTATTTTTTTTATCTGTTTATGTTTTTTCCTTTTTAATAACAGATGTTATAAGAATGTTAATAGAAATACAAGATAATACAAGATTTAGAAGAAATAGAAATCAAGAGAAAAATAACACCAAGACGAACGCTAAAGATACAAAATAATAGGTAATTAATTTATTTATTACTAAAATACACACATTTAAAAATTCTTATTTTTTTAATTCTAATCATGCTTTAATGTCGTTTTATTTTCATTATAGGAGCGAAAAATTACAAATCACTTTATGGGTAGAAACAACAAAAAAATTTAATACAGACATTCTACAAATTATAAAAGTACCAATCATAACCATCTTTACATCGATGACAGTAAAATAATATTTAGGTAATAAATAACTATATATTTTGGTAATAAATAACTATATTTTATCTCTATATATAAAACTATTCATTTTCACTTTCAATTGCATACTAACTAGAATAAGCTTTTTTACTAAACGGGAAATATATATGTTGTGAGTACAAATGCAACGATATATTACATAAGTATAGATATATCAGAAGCTAATACATTAAAAAAAAAAGGTGATAATTACCTCTTATACTTCTTTCATTTATAAAATAAAAATAAAATCTCATTCTATTTAATTTAATTCAGTATTGACCTTTTTATTTTTTTTATCAATCTATTATTCAGATTTCAATATACAACATTATGTTGAATTCCTTCCAGTTCTTATTCCAAGAGAAACACAACCACTAGAGCAACAAAAATTACAAAACATAAAAACAATTGCAGAATTAAACCAGCTGGATCATCTAAACCAACAAGTTAGTACAAATATAATAATATTAATAAAAATACTACTTGATATAATAATTTAAACTAGTATCAATTTTATTTTTTTTACTTTTAAGAGATCAAATTCACAGTAAAAGTAATAATATTTAAATTTGAAGCATATCAAGGTTGGTATTACAATTCCTACCCCCAATGCGATAAACAAGTTCGTGAAACAGAAAATAGATGGTGGTGCGATACACATGGTCATCTTCCAACTCCATGGTGCAACACATAATTAAATAATTTATATTAGCATTTCTTTAACTAATTCATTCATTGAAAAATTAATTTACAAGAACAATTATTAATCAAAATATCATTTCTTATTCTTTACACTAAACTCATTCCCTATATTATTATTTCTGTAGGTACAAATTAAATACCAGAATTCAAGATGAAACATAATACACCATCATCATAATATTTGGAAAAGCGGCTCAATCTCTAATAAAAAAATCATGTTTGGTTTTAATAATATAATAAATTTACACTGATCTAACAATACTACCACTAATAATTGAACAACTATGTAGGCAAACAAAAATATGTCAAGTTTATTTCTTTAATTGATACAATTGTATCAAAAATATTTAATGATGATGAATCTACTATATTATCACTTCCACCACCGCCAACCATCTTAAAAGCAAAAGTAATACCAATCATATCATTAGATCCAAAAATATTTGATCCAAAGAAATTTATAGAAAAGTAACAAATTACTATTAATTTATACTACCTTTTAAAAAATATAAAACATCTTATACATTATTTAAATAATAAGTTTTTTTTTTTTTCTATTTCAGATCAAAAACAACGTCGAAGAATCAAGAAAACGAAAATTAATCAGGTAATCCATTTATTTATATTCAAAAGTAAATATCTCATCTTTTAACAACAAAAATTCCTTAGTTTCCTTTTTTTTTAAAAAAAAAATTGATTTAATTTTTTCCTTTTTATCCTAACTTTCCCCCTACTTGTAACGAAGGGGAACAACGAAACAAAAGAAGAGAAAACAAAAGCTATGAAATCAACCACTAATCCATTTTGATATAAATATATTTTGTAATATCCTAAACAATATTTGATCATATTTTAGATAACTATCGTTATAATGTAAAAAAGCTATTAACTATTATAAATAATAAAATATATACAAGCTCCAATTCAATAAATAACCTTTGTATAAATATACTAATAAAAGTTATTACGCATATTTTTTATAATAAAAAATAAAAAAATAACATTAGTGAGGTAAGTTTTTCACGATTATAGCGAAAGATTACCGTGAAGGTTGACAACAGATATAAATATATATATATATATATATATATATATCTGCGCAATAAGCGCACCAAAAAAAAAAAAAAAAAAAAAAAAAAAAAAAAACTTTCGTCAAAGGACTCAGCCGTATAAGTAGTATTAGCTTGTCCGTGAAAATTAAAAGGAGAGTCGATGCTTGAGTAGCGGAGAATGAGAGAACAATATCTCCCAAATCTCAGAGAAGGCTTCCACAATAACGCCATGATACTGGCGCGAATTCAGAGTCAAGAAGCACTGAAGAAGCTCCTCCAAGTCACTCGCCTCAAACATCTGCTTCTCCATTATCATCTCCAGCATCGATCTCTTGAAATCTTCGTACGGATCCTCCGATTTCTTCACCACCGCAACGCTTTCCCTCACCTTGTAATTCCCCTCCGCCGCCGCCGTCTCCTGCCACAACACCGTTTTGGATCCTAATTTCCGATTCTTAGAACTAGTACTAGTACGACTCTCGCGCTTCAGTCTCTGAATTCTCGAATCTTCTACCTTGGTCACGATCGGCTCATCTGGAAGCTCGTTCGAGAAGCTTCTAGAAGAATCGAGAAGGACCAAGCTGTCGTCGTCTTCGTCATAATCGTTGCCGCTGAACGAATTCACATTACCACTACTCGTCGTTGTACGGTAGCTTTTCCCTTTCGATTTCTGCTTGCTCATCTCCTTGCCCTTCTTCTTCTTGATGTGGTATTTCTCCGCCACCGCGAACGAGGTCGTTTCGGTGCTACAGTCGGAGAAGAAATACTGAGCGCACGATCTGGACCGCCCGCACGATTTGCAGCCGTCCGATTCAATCTTCGACGAAGTGCCGGCGCGTCGCATCGTGAATGAGTATTCCGGAGTTGTCGCTGGCGGAGCCGGTGGCCCGTTTGGGTACCCGATGTCGAATGCCCTGGGGTTAACCGGTGATAGCCGGTAAATTGCCGGTTTTGGATTTTCCGGCAGAGAAGAAGGGTTTTTGAAACGACAGAATTGGAATGAATTGATAAATCTAGGAATTTTAAGCTTAAAGCTTTTAGACATTATATTTCAATTTATTTTTTATTAAAAAAAAAAGAAATTAAATTTACAGAATGATCAATGATCAAATTGTAGACGAAGGTTTTTAGGGTGTATTGTGGTGAACCAATATTTTGAGTTTAGGCGTTACGCTGTATATATAGGAGAGGATATACCAAGCCGGCCATATATATGGAGTGGGACCCGGTTTTATGTACGATCTGAGGACTGAATCCGAGTGACGATGGATATAAATGCTCCTTGGCCGAACGGTAGATTAGATGGAATTCCATAGTAATTGTAGGTTTCGAAATGTGCATTAAATATAAGGTCATGTTTATGTATAGGATATTGATCACCTTCCAATAAAAACTACGTCCATGAAAGGGAGATTAAGAGAATTGGTCTAAGAGGGTAAATAAATAATGTATAATGTAGTATGTCATGCTATCATCTATGCATTTATTGATACATAATCATTAAATACGACTCGATGAGACTTGTTTATCTTGAAATAAAAATAGATCCTCCACGAAATTTTAGCTCATTTAATACTCTTTTTTTTTTTGTGGATTCCATTTTTATTGTATTGTACTTTGTTCACTCGACAAAATTTTGTACAATCTCGAAGAATAATTAAGTTATATAATTATTACCCAAGGGGGAGCCAAAAATTCATTTAGTCGGGCATACGATAGAATTAAGACTTAGAAAATTTTGCTCAAAAAATTTTACAATAGAGAATGGATTTTCAGATTTTTACCTCTTTTCATGGAATACCCTAATGGGTTGCTGGGTTCTCTTAAAATCCATCCAAAGAGCAATTTTTGTTCCTAAGTTTCAAGAAAGCATATTTTTAAAAGTATTTTGGGCGATTTTAAAGTGTTTACTGTCAAAAATTTTCAAGAGTGAAAAAGCGTGCTTTAAGCTCTACTCCTTTGCACTAATAATGAGATATTAAAGAATAAAAGACTTTATGTGTTTTATTGCTCCCAATAAGACATTAAAAAATGAAAGACCTTATATACTTTATTGCTCCCAAAATTGCTTTCAAGGAAAGATTCAATCTTTAAAGCAAAAAAAATAGAAGAATTAATTAGTAGGTTTTTCTGTGCTTGGTTCCTTTTAAGTGTAATGGTTCTGGGCAAAAAGAAATAGAGGAAGCTCTTTTCTTTGCTTTCACTGTTCCACAGGTTGTACTACATAAGAAAAAAGGGAGGGAGGAAGAAACTGAGCTGATGCTCTTACAGTGTGACACGCCAATATTGGGTGTACTTTTCTTTTTTCTTTACTAAACCTATTGCGCAAAAGATAATGTTAGCCCAATACAACCTTAGCACAATTTTGGCTGATTTTCAATGGCGGCACAACTTTTTTTTTTTTTTCCCTTTTATATACATGTAAAAATAGATTATCTTATTCTTTATCTATCCAATTACTATTCACATATTATTCACTTAAAGCATGCATTTAGTAAATATATATATATATATATATGAAATAATTGACCCTATGCACATGTCAAAATCCAATTTGATAAATATAAAAAGAAGACAAGAAAATCTGGTTCAGGTCCATGGTAGTTTGGTACCGTCCATTAGTATTATTTTTTTCTTAAAAAAAAAAAAAAGAAAGACAGTCGTTTCTGGTTATAGAATGATCCGGAGGTTCAAATTATAAGTGCCATTTTCCAGGTAGGATGTTGACCAATTCCACCCAACCATTTGTAATCGGCCAGATACAATTTGTTTAATTTGGTTCTTTCTAATATATACTTACTTCGTCTTTCGTCATTTTGTTAGTCCTTTGCAAAGAAAAATTTGTCTTTTATATTCGATTCTAGCTCCCTGACTCTCGACTCTCCAGATGCACAAGACGACAGTCTCATGTAAGAAGCAGATAAATAGTGGAAAACAAAGAAGAAAATTCTGCTATCACGAGCTACTACGTTCTATGGCTATGCACACGCGTTTTTTTTTTTTTTTTAAAGTAGTATCTAAATAAACAAAATAAAAAACCTAATATGAAATTATGAATCGAGCTGGAGTACCTCTGTAGTTAAAAGAAAACAAAACCTTCTAAAAAGAACCATTTAAAGGTTTGCCGATTCATAATCATGACTGTCATGATAAAGTTGTACTGCCCTTTAACGAGGATTCAAAATACGTATATTATATATATATATATATATCTTTTTCTACCGTTTATAATTGTCCTATCGATGATGACGATGGAAGACCGTATAAATGTGTTCCATAAATTAATAATTTCAATTAAATAATATAATTTTTTGGTCTTAATTTGGGCTAATGTATTAAATTAATATTCTCACTAAATGTATAAAATAATAAAATTATTTTATTTTCTTTGAAACTATGGAATATATCATTTAATAATTGACTAAATATATATAAAAAAATAACATATAAATATTCACATAATGAGTTTTTTTCTATAAAAATTCTATTTTCTTTCTTATATTCTTTTTAAAAATATATCTAAAATTGCTTGCTTTTTATTTATACTTAAGTTAAACTTAGTCTCGTCTCTAATTTTATAATGCATATAACACATAATTAGGTATATGAGTTGGAATCTATTCATAATTATTAAGATTCTACAAGTAAAACTAATCACTATTTATATATTTTATGTTCAATATATATAAAAAATCTTGAAATACTTATTTTATAAATTTTAAATTTTAAATCTACATTTATTGTATACATATCTCCTTCTTAACGGTTTGATATACATTGAAAATTAATTTTAGAATTTTATTTATGTATAAACAATATATATATATATACACATTGATTTTTAGGTTTTTGCATGTATTCATTAACTTTGACGGTATATAGTTTTTATCATTATTAGTCTTATATGTATCTTAAGAAAAAAAAGTACAAGTATTAGATTCATACAATTCTTTTAAAAATGTATCTTAAGAGAAAAAAAGTATAAATATTAAACTCATATTACTCTTTTAAATAATGAATAATTATTTGTTGATAAATCAATAAATTATTCATTTATCGATAAATAAATATTCTCCTTGTAATAATGATTTTTTCTAGTCCCAATAATAGTATTAATATATATAGAGGTTTTATTATAATTCTCACAAATTTGGACAAATAAAGCGAAAGCAATCTCAATTTTACTTTGGGGGTCCATGTTTTCAGCGTGCATGTAGTAGTCCTAATATAATTGGTAATAACAAAAATAATAAATTTGCCGTAAAAGAAAAGTTGCAAAAGTTTGGATTAAGAATCCGAACATTCGAAGTAAAAATCAACCATAAGAAAACCCAATTTTCGAGGCAAATGATAGAAATATTACCAAAACTCGTTGTATTTCTTTTTTGACCCTTAATTCGGATTCATATGGAACAATGCCCAAATTGATCTAAATTTGACAAATTGACAGTGTTCATTAAGAAATTACCTTATGTAGCCTAAGATAATCTATGTAGGACCATGTAATCCCACTCAATCTGTGGTCACATATATAATTTTGTATCTAATTCTTTCAAACAAGAATATTATGCCCTTTTTCGAAAATAGATTATGCACTAATAGTAGGTTACTTTTATTTCCGATGCAAAGATGTAATTTTCAGACAACTATATTTTTATATTTTGGGTAGAGATATACACATGCATGCGGAATTATGAATAATTTGATATAAGAGGCTCCTCGTCATGGTCCCTGATTCCCTAGTATAGGAGTGGGCCCTCAGTCAAATAATGACTCATTTAGTCGAACCAAACTATGGAGAGACAATAGTTTTGACCCTTTTTGGCAGCTTATTGTGTCATCCGTACACGGCATATTCAGTCTCCACCATCTATTAGGTTAATTCCATAGTTCATGATAACTATTTTTTTTTTTTATTAACCGTAAAAGCATTTATTATCGGAGACACAGCCATAGCTTAAACTCACAGAACACTCCTATTTTCAATTAATCCACCGTGAATTAGTTGCTTTCTAAGTGCACTCTGAATTGTTTATCAATCATAGACATTATATTATAAGAGATACGTACTTTTGTAATAATAATTAACAGCTATTACTGGTCCTAAAATATAAAGTTACTAAAAATATGCCATCAAAATCGTACCCACAAAATCATCGACATACAAGGAAAGCCTCTCTCTCTCCCCCAGTCATCATCGACCCTTCTCTCCTCTTCGCCATATTGCATATTCTCACCATTAATTCCACACAAAACCACTCGTTCTTTCAATGTTCAATTTCCCCAATATTATGCTGCCACTTTAGGGGGCCCGAGAGAAAGAGGGGAAGGTCTCCTTCCATTTTTCTCTTAGCCAGGATACCTTTTCCTCTTTCGTTCTTTTATATTTCTCTTTTCTTTTTTTTAAAAAAAAAAATATATATATATATATATATATATATATATACACTTTGTTACTAATATTTTCTGGTACTTCGTCTATGAGGAAGCTTTGTCCGAATTTCGACAAAGAAAATGGGCTGGAGACCGTCTTGGAGGTTCCTATCCCAGAAGAGATGTTCGCCAGCATGGGCAGCAACGCGGCTCTAAGGTGGCAGAATTTGCGGGCCTTGATGAAGGCCCAATCCGCTGAGAACAAGCTTCAATACCCTAGTAACATATCCCATCTCTCTTCTGGGTCCAACAATGAGTTCATGGCTTTGCTTAGGCTTGTTGGCTCTCCCCTTATCCCCCTTCAGGTCCAACATGGTGATGCTCTCACCCGCCCCATTAAAGATGGTTCTATTGTAAGCACATTAATTTCAATTCTATTTACTATATGTTTCCGCAAGCATTGATTATATATTTCTAATCTCTTCTTCACGGACATAGTAATCAAATTTTCATGGATTTGGAACTCAAATTCTGCCATTATTAAACAAACTAGAAATTTGTTGTTTATGAATGCTATATCATTCAGCACACTATAAAGGTGTACTTCAGCACTTTCCTAAAAAAATTACACCGATTGATCTTCTAAATTAGCGCGCATAAATCCCTAGAAATGCATGTTTTTTATTTGGGAAAAAAATTAAGTCAATAAGATTTAACAACCTAGATCTGTTACCCTAAGGTTTGGAATATGTTATTTACCATTATTGACTATGCACTCACCACGTTATTTACCATTAGAAACATGCATGTATATATGATTTGGTAGTGGATTAGTGGGTTAATCAGTATTTAGATTATTGTTATTATATATATTTAGGAAGCTTCAACGGCAAAGTATATAGTGCAACAATATTTGGCGGCAACAGGAGGAGTGGGGGCATTGAGCTCGATCGATAGCATGTACGCAGTGGGACAGGTGAAGATGATGGGGTCAGAAATGAAAGAGGGGGACGACAGTGTACGAACAAAAGGGAAGAGTGAGGTAGGTGGATTTGTGCTTTGGCAAAAGAATCCCGACTTGTGGTACTTGGAACTCGTCGTTTCGGGCTTCAAAGTCATTGCCGGAAGTGATGGCAAGCTCGCTTGGAATGAGTCCTCTACTCAGCCTTCTCATGCTAATAAAGGCCCCCCAAGACCCCTCCGTCGCTTCTTCCAGGTATATATATATATATATATATATACATACACTATTTCCAAGTAAAATTGGGTGAAAATTAATATGTGAATATTTGATTGATTAAAAACTAGTTATATTGATTAACGAGTGATGATTATGACCGTGGTACGGGTGTTAAACCCTCATCATGAAACAATAACGTGTGATCCATTAAACGAATTGATGAAAAATGCTAATTCTTTTAAAATTTGCTTTCCCAACGTTTTACTCTTACTTTTACTTTGACAATTGACTAAGCCAAACTAGAAACGTACAGAGAATATGCAGAAACCAGAAGAGAGAATTTTAAGTTCATCCTCACAATGAGAGACCGATATTTTCTGTCTATTTTGAGCATATTTATTATTTTTTTTCTATTTCTTTTCCATTCATTCTTTTTACGATTTAGTAAGTAAATGACTTTTCTGTATAATGTTATGTCCCCACCCAATTAAATTTGACTAGTTGACTTAAAAACTATAACTGTTATAACTGAATGAGACTTCATATAATAATTAGATATATATAAACAGATAATAAAAATGAACGAGACATCATATAATAATTAGATAAACAGATAATAAAACCAAACAAAAGAAAATGACAGAGAATACGCACCATCCTACTCACGAGTGGACTATCTTGTAGTCAGCCACCCGTTTACTTTTGGGTGGTATTATTATTATAATCGGTTACATATATTGTGTGGTTTTTTTTCCTTCTTTTTTGGTTGTTGAAACTATTACACATATTGTGTTTGTTTTGTTTTGTTAGTTATTTCAGGTGAATATATGTCATCTCTTTGTATATTATAATTAATTCTAAGACCGTCCTAATGGTTTATAATGTTACATATTCCTTTAGATGTTAAACTGGTTACTGGTAATTAAGAATGAAACCCCCCAAAAAAATATAATATTTATCTTCATACATCCTTGATATTATGACACTTACAAATGATTTTATGAACAATGTTGCATTAACTTCAGTGTTTTATGTCATGATCCCGTTAGGGATTGGACCCCAGGTGCATAGCCAACTTGTTCCTCGAGGCTGTTTGCGTGGGAGAGCAAAAGATTAGCAACGAAGACTGCTTCGTACTGAGGCTCCAGACGGCCTCAAACATCCTCAAGGCCCAAAGCACGGCCCAAACCGAGATATGCACCCACATGGTGTGGGGATACTTCAGTCAACGAACCGGGCTCATCGTTCAGTTCGAGGACACCAAGCTAGTTCGAATGAAGCCCGCCAAGGGAAACGACAATGTGTTTTGGGAAACGAAAATGGTTTCGTCCATCGAGGACTACAGATATGTGGACGGCATTAACATAGCGCATAGTGGTAAAACCTCGGCCATGCTTTATAGGTATGGGGAGGCTCATAACCACAAGAGAAGGATTGAGGAGACATGGAAAATTGAAGAGATTGGCTTTAATATTTGCGGCTTGTCCGTGGATTACTTTTTGCCTCCTGCCGATCTTAAGAGAGATGATAATGGGGGAGAGAGTTAGTCATTTTTTCTCTTATTGTATTTAAACTTCATTTTACATTATGGATTAAGGAATATATGTGATGTAAATATATGTTTAGGCAAAATTAGTCAAATTGTTTTTCCTTGCTGGCTAGTGTTTCTAAATTTGAATTCTGTATTTTTTAAGCAAACTATATGCATCCGCGTTGCTTTGTCAATTGTCATGGGTTTCTATATGTTTTAAATTGTCATAAATTTCTATACGTTTTAAAGAACATAGAAACGTACTCATACGAAAAAAGAAAATTTTCAAAAAATCCTCATTCGTAATTTTTAGCAAAATAACAATTTTCGCTATTTGTTTTTACAGGCACAAAATATATTCTCTTATTTTGTGAAGGGATAGTTTTATTTGCATCTCTTCTCGTATTAAAAATTTACTCATAATAAAAAGATTTACTTGATGCGGGTACCTAACTCAATTGGTTTAGGATTTTAGTAGCGAGATAATAAATTTAAATTTTTTATTATACCAATTTATATATAAATTTATTATAAAAAATAAAAAAGAAAAAAGAAAATCAGAAAACCATTTAATATTGCAAATACAAACCATAACACAAAATTCTCCAATAGACTAATAGTCCATCTCCCCTTGGATTTTGTTTCCATAAACTACATACGATGATTTTTTTTATGTGGCAAATCGTTGCATCACATCGGGGGAAAGTAGAAACAAAATAAAACATAGAAGGGGGTGAGGAGGGAGAGAATGTGTAGCGAAAGGAGAAGCAATGCCGTAGAAATGAGGTGCATTAATAGATTTTAGCTACTTGTTTTTTAATTGTCCAATTTTATCAATGGAGGGTGTGCCTTTATATCAGGGCCTGCTGATATAGCCTTCTTTGTCAAATTTGGTTGAAGTTATCCATCACATCAAACTTACCAAAGTTAAATTTTGAAATGACCATAATACTCTTAGTTAAAATTAACCAAATAGTCTAATTATGTCGTTAGCCCTGCATTCAAACACTTAATTAAAAATATATAATTTTTTCAAATTGAAACAACCATATTTTATTAGCCCCTAACCATGTTTTGTGTTGTTTTCTTTAGAAAATTTTGGTGGAATGAAAATTTTGAAAGTGAATTTTGGATCAATGTCTAAATTTTAAAACTCTTTACAAAATAATTTTTTTATATTGTCGAGTATGATATTGAGTATAATCGAGTATCTAGTGGTCGAGAAAGATTATTTTACAAATAAATTAAAAATATAAGCACTTTTACAAATATGTATTTTAAAATAAACTTTTTTTTGAATCGACCATTTTTTCTAATCTCATTTTGGCATTAGTTTAATTGAAACAACAAAAGAGTTTATGACCAAATCTGGAACAATTTAAAATTTAGCAATCCAAATGGGATTTAGGTTTTCTTTAGAAATGAAACCATAAGTCCATAATTTTTAACTATAAACTACATGTCGTTTCATTTAATATAAAACAGCACGTTTTTGGTTACGTAAACAATAGATCTATATAACGTGTTAATCGAAAGTCGTCAAATCATAACCAATTTTCAAAGGAGAACGAAATGTTTTTATTTTCTTATTTTTATTTTTTAACAACAAAGTTTAAAGTATAAAAGCATCTGGTACATAAAAATGACATATCGTACTTTTTATAAACCACAACTAAGATTACCACTTACAAAGGATGAGAATCATATTCCTATTTATATGGTGGCATGTTATAATTTATTATTATTTTAGCAATTTTAGTTTCTATATTATACATTTATTTTCTTTCTAGTAAGGGCAGCCAAGTAATAACTCTATACGACATTTCCGTAAGAAAAAAAAAGACCACTCTATACGACATTCGACATTCTCGTAAGGCGTAAACGAGATAATTCCTCGTGACACGTTCTTTCAAGAGTGCTAATGCCAACTATATGTCATTTGCATAATATTGTTGTTGTTGACTCTGAGGTTATGTTTGGTAGAGAGAAAGGAAAATGAAAGGGAATGAAAAATTTGGAAGAAAAAAACTGTATAAAATAGAAAAAAAAAAGTATATTTTTTTTGTTTAGTACAAATGGAGGAAAATGTTGAACAAATCAATAATTGCAGCTCACCAACTAGCCGCAATAGGAATAGTGAAAAAAGACAGCCGCAATAGGAATAGTAAAAAGGACAGCCGCAATAGAAATAGTAAAAAAGACAACCGCAATAGCAACAGTGAAAAGAGCAGCTGTAATAGTAATAGTAAAAGATGGTGTTTTCACCACCTTTCAAGTTCTATAAATACGGAGGGCTTCATCACTTATTTTGTATCCTATTCTAAATCCTCTTCCTTTCTAAGAGAGAATTCAAGCCTAGATATTCCTCTTAATATCCTACTTGTTTTCTCCTAAATTATTTAGAGAGAATGTTTTCTCCTATTTCAAGAAAGATGTTCATTTGTTCTCTCATTGTACTTAAAGAGAAGTGAGTTATAATCTCTTTTTCATAGTGAAATTCTTCACAGCCTTATCCGTGGACGTAGCCTAAATTGGGTGAACCACGTTAATTCTTTTATGTGCCTTATTTTTTTCATTTTACCCAAATTTTCTCAACTGTATTTTAGTTATGTGTTATCGCTTACGCAAAGCCGATCTTCTAATAGTGGTATCAGAGCCATTGGTTAGAGTATTATGCAAATATACGGACTATTCACATATACCTTACTGTTCACATATAGTGAAATGGTGGTAACTGAACAAATCGTGGTGAACAAAAATAGCGGCAAAATTCAATATTGAGAAGTTTAATGGGAGCAATTTCTCTTTGTGGAAAATAAAGATAAAGACAGTCTTGAGAAAAGATAATTGACTAGCAACAATTAGGGAAAGACCTGCTGAGATTATTGACGATAAAAAGTGGAACGAGATGGATAGCAATGTTATCGCTAACTTACATCTGGTACTAGCAGATAGAGTCCTGTCAAGTATTGAGAAGAAGAAGTCAGCTAATGAGATATGGGATATACTGACAAAGTTGTATCAGGTCAAGCCACTTCACAACAAAATTTTCTTGAAGAGAAGGCTTTATATCATTCGATAGCAGAATTAATAACGGTGACCGACCACATCAATACCCTCAACACTCTATTCTCACAACTCACAACAATGGAGCATAAAATAGAGGATAATGAGCATGCAGAAATCTTACTTCAGTCATCATAAATGTGATCAGTAATGCTATAACTCTAGTTTTCAACGATCTTACAGCTGCTGTTCTCGAAGAAGAAAATCGGCGTAAGAACAAGAAAGACAGATTAGCAAGTTCACAATAAGTAGAGACTTTGACAATGAGAGGGAGATCAACGGAACATAGCCCCAGTGGGAGTCAGAGTCATGGTAGATCAAAGTCAAGAAGTAAGAAGAATGTCAAATGCTATCGCTGTGGCAAGAAAAGGCACGTCAAAAAGGAGTATTGGCAACTTAAAGAAGAATGGAGATTCCAGAGGAAAAGACCCCGAGTCATCAAATGCTCAGGGGAATATTGCAAATACTTCAGATGATGGAGAAATCATGTATAGTGAAGCAACAATAATTTCTAAGGACAGACGGTAGCTCATTGATATTTGGTTATTGGATTCAGGAGCAACATGGCACATGACTTCTCACAGATAATGGTTTCACACTTATGACCTTGTCTCTGGAGGATCTATATTCATCGGTAACGATCATGCCTTAGAGATCGCTAGGATTGATACTATCAAGATAAAGATGTACAATGACACTATTCGTACTATTCAAGAGGTGCGACAAGTGAAGAGCCTGAAGAAAAATCTATTGTCTTTGGGATAATTAGATAACCTTGGTTGCAAAACTCGTGTCGAGAATAGAATCATGAAGATTATGAAGGGCGCGCTTGTAATAATGAAGACGGAGAAAATCGCAGTGAATCTATACATGCTTAAAGGAGATACATTGATAGAAGCAGAGGCATCAGTTGTTTCAACAAATTCCGGAGAAGAATCAACGATGATGTGGCATCGTAAGCTTGGCCATATGTCGGAATGAGGCTTGAAAATTCTCTCTAAACGGAGGTTGCTTCCTGATCTCACAAAGGTATTTTTACCTTTTTGTGAGCATTGTGTCACAAACAAGCAGCATAGATTAAAGTTTAGCACATTCAATTCTAGAAGTAAAAAAGTTCTAGACTTGGTTTACTATGATGTTTGGCAAGCACCGGTAATGTCCCTAGGATGAGCTAGATACTTTGTATATTTTATTGATGATCACTCCAGGAGATATTGGGTGTATCCTATCAAGAGGAAGACAGATGTGTTTTCAGTATTCAAAATATTCAAAGCACAGATAAAGCTTGAATCTGGAGAAAAGTTCAAGTGTTTAAAGACGGACAATGAAGGAGAATATACAAGCGATGAATTTGATAACTTCTGTCAATAAGAAGGTATCAAGAGGCAGTTCACAGTGGCGTACACTCCTCAACAAAATAGAGTGGCAAAGTGGATGAACAGAACCTTGTTGGAAAGAACAAGAGCAATATTGAAAGCTGCAATTCTACCCAAGACATTCTAGGCAGAAGCAGTCAAAATCGCCTTTTATGTGATCAATCGATCTCCATCAACAACGATTGATCTGAAGACACCGATGAAGATGTGGACTGGTAAGCCAGCTGATTATTCTCGCTTACATATGTTTGGATGTCCTGTGTACGTGATGTACAACACTCAAGAAATCACAAAACTAGATTCAAAGTCCAGAAGGTGTATACTCTTAGGATATGATGATGGAGTCAAGGGATATCACTTATGGTATCCCACTGCCCATAAGGTTGTCATCAGCAGAGATGTGATATTTGCAGAGAATAAACTGCAAGAGAAGGGAGATGATAGCAGACTAGAAACTACTACAGTTCAGGTAGAAAAGAACACTGAAGATTCAGATTCTTCTGAAGTAGCACCAGAGTACGAAGTAGAAGAACCAGTCGAGGAAGAGGTTTCTGAAATTCGTCGGTCAACTCGTGAGAGAAGAACACCAGCATGGCACTCAGATTATATCACTGAGAGCAATATTGCATACTGTCTTCTAATAGAGGATGGAGAGCCAACAACTTTCCAAGAGGCTACCAAAAACCTAGATGTATCCCTATGGATGACAGCAATGCAAGAAGAAATTGAAGCCATTCACAAGAACAAAACATGGGATCTTGTTTTGCTACCACAAAAAAGGAAGGCTATTGGCAACAAATGGGTCTACAAGATCAAGCGTGATAGCAATGATCAAGTGGAGCGGTATCTTGCGAGATTGGTGGTAAAAGGATATGTTCAGAAAGAAGGTATTGACTTCAATGAGATATTTTCACATATAGTTTGACTGACAACAATTAGAGTGGTTCTGGTAATGTGTGCTACGTTTGACCTACATCTAGAGTAGCTATATGTGAAAACTGCTTTTCTTCATGGAGAACTAGAATGAGAGATTTATATACTCTAACCAAAATGTTTTGTTGAAACAGGCAAGGAGAACTTGGTTTGCAGGTTGAACAAATCTCTATATGGTCTCAAACAGGTGCCGAGGTGTTAGTATAAGAGATTTGATTCCTTCATCATAAGCTTTGGGTACAACAGACTCAGTTCAAATCACTGCACATATTTCAGGAGGTTTGATGAAGATAGTGACTTCATTATCTTATTGTTGTACATGGATGACATATTGGTAGCGGGCCCCAACAAAGGTAGAATCCAAGAATTGAAGGCACAATTAGCTAGGGAATTTGATATGAAGGACTTAGGACTAGCAAACAAGATTCTAGAGATGCAAATTCACTGAGACGGAGGTAACAGGAAGATTCGGTTTTCTCAGAAGAATTATTTGAAGAAAATCTTGCGCCGCTTCAATATGCAAGATTGTAAGTCGATTTCTACCCCACTTTCTGTTAACTTCAAGTTATCTTCCGGGATGTGTCCTAGCAATGAAACAGAGAGGATGGAAATATCTCAGTACCGTATGCATCAATAGTGAGAAGCCTAATATTCACTATGATATGTACAAGACCAAACATTGCATTAGTAGTGGAAATGGTTAGTCGATATATGGCGAATCCTGGTAGAGAGCATTGGAATACTGTAAAGAGAATTCTGAGATATATCAAAGGAACCTCAGATACTGCATTATATTACGGAGGATCAGAATTTACTGTCAGATGATATATTGATTCAGATTTTGCGGGTGATCTTGATAAACGAAAATCTACTACAGGCTATGTGTTTACTCTTGCAGAATGGGCTTTAGCTGGGTTTCGAAACTACAAACTATTGTGGCTTTATTTACAATAGAAGCAGAATGCATGGCAGCTACACAAGCTTGTAAAGAGGCTATTTGGATTCAAAGGTTATTGGAGGAGCTCGAGCACAAACAAGAAAAGATTCATCTATTTTGTGATAGTCAGAGTACCTTGCACATTGCAAGGAATTCAGCCTTTCATTCCATGACAAAGTACATTGGCGTTCAACATCACTTTATTCGAGAAGTAGTAGAAGATGGAAGTGTGGACATGAAGAAGATTCACATAAGGGAGAACCTAGCAGATGTTTTAACCAAACCAATCAACATTGACAAGTTATAATGGTGTAGATCCTTATATGGCCTAACAGAAATATAAGCAGCATAAAGAATTGATAAGGAAAGAAAAGAATGATTTATCAAGTGTAAAGATATGATTGAAATCAAGTCTTCAAGTGAGAGAATGTTGAACAAATTAACAATTGCAGCTTACCAACCAGCAGCAATAGAAACAGTGAAAAAAGGCAGTTGCAATAGGAATAATAAAAAAGGTAGCTGTAATAAGAATAGTAAAAAGGGCAGCCGCAATAGAAATAGTAAAAAGGGCAGCCGCAATAGGAATAGTGAAATGACGAATCGTAATAGCCATAGTAAAAGATGGTGTTCACACTACCTTTCAAGTTCTATAAATACGGAGAGATTCATCACTTGTTTTATATCCCATTCTAAATTCTCTTTCTTTATAAGAGAGAATTCAAGCCTAGAATTTCTCTTAGTATTTTATTTGTTTTCTTTTAAATTGTTTAGAGAGAGTATTTTCTCCTATTTCAAGAGAAAGAGAGAGAGAGAGATGTTCACTTGTTTTCTCCTTGTATTTAGAGAGAAGTGAGTTGTAATCTCATTTTCATAGTGAAATTCTTTACAGGCTTATTCGTGGACGTAACCTAAATTGGGTGAACCACGTTAATTCTGTTGTGTGGCTTATTTTTTTTTTCATTTTACCTAAATTTTATCAACTCGTATTTTAGCTGTGTGTTATCGCTTTCGCAAAGCTGATCTCCTAACAGAAAAAAAATTAGCTTGTTTAAAATGAATATTATATATTTAATATAATGATTTTAAAAATTAATATGTAATGTTAATTTTGTAAATTTGATTTTGTGACTGCTAAATAAAGTGTTTTTCCTTTAATTTGGAGGAAAAAATTTTTGTGGACCTTATCATATTTTTTTTTCCTCCATTTTCTTTTCTTCTCTCTTTTCTTTCGTATCAAACAACAATTTTTTTCTTTTTCCATTCTCTTTCCCTTCTATCATTTGCTTTCTCTCCTTAGACTATGTTTGGTAGAGAGAGAGAAAAAATTAGAAGGAAAAGTAAATATATAAAATAGAAAGAAAAATATATTTTCTCAATTATTGTTTGCGTTATAAAAAATAAAGAAAACTAATATATTTAAAAATAATTCTTTTACCGTTTTATTAAAACTTTAAAATTAATATACAAATTTATTTTAATAAATTTATTTTCACACATTAATATAAGAATTTCTTTTCCTTTTCTCTAGAGAAAAATATTTATGCAGTGCGAATCATTTTCTTCTTTCCTTTTCTCTTTTACCTTCCTTTTTCTTTTCTAGTAAATAACTCAATTTTTAGTTTCTTTCCTATTTACCTTTAAACTTTTTTCCATAGTAGGCTTTTCTTTCCAACCAAACATAGCAGCAGGGCGTACCCCGCCCAGAGGACAAGATAGTAATTTCAAAGAGTGTAGTAAAACCCTAATTTCTGTAAAGCCCTATTTAAACCCGAAACATGAAGCCAGGATTCCAATATTGCCGCCTCTCAATCTCTTCATTTTATCCTATTCTGCTTCGCCGTCTTTAGAGGTTCGATTATTCTCATAGATATCTTCTTCTTCTTCGTACATTTGCCCAATTAGTCCGTTTGATGTTTTTTCGTTTCATTTCTTTTTTTTTTCTTTTTTTTTTTTTCTCTATATTGTTTTCGTAATGGTATGATTCAAAAAAATGTGTTTGCATCTGATTTATCTACCCTCTCCTGTTTTGGCGAAATCATGATGCTGTAGGAGACTTATCAGATGCATAGACATAAAAGGTTGGCTTACCAGCCCATTGCATATCTTTTATTTGCCTTGGTGTCAAATGGACCTGCCGATATTTATTATCTTCAGTTCTTATTCTACGTTTTTTATTTTAATTCTCTCACAAGTAAGTCTTAATTCCATTTTTTTTTTGGTAATGACAAATGAGGTTTTTAAAAGTCATTATAAGAAATAAAAGTTTGATTTTTTTTACTTCCCCCCATCCAAAAGTGTCCAAAAGGGACACCCACTCTAATTTCCTCTTTATTTAACCGGTTATTGATATTCTGATTTGATTGTTTGTGGTGATCTAATTTGGCTTATATCTGATGCCATTGAGTTGTTTAATCGATTTGCTTCATTGTTTTTTTTAATTTTGTTATTTAGAATTATAGTATACTTATGCTAAATCTCATTGTTTGAATAATGTCAGTGGCAAGTGATGATTAATTTTAAACTGCTTATTGATATTCTGATTGTTTGTGTTGATACATACAGTTATGCTTTTAATCTGATGCCATTGATCAATTCCGTATCATCTAATGTATGTTAACCATTATAATTTTTTTTTTGGGGGGGGGGGTCGAGTGCATTTTTATTTTTGGTTAATTTTGTCATTGTGGAGGGCAGGTAAGTGATGAACAAAACACAATCACTTATACTACACACTGAAGTTACTGTAGATAACAAATTCTCTCTAATTTCTGATGCCTACCCTTCGTGTATCGATTCACATTCAGTTAGTTGTGTTAATGTCGTTTTAGAAATTTGTTTCATGTCTTATAGATAGTTTTTGTTATATCTGTGTCGTTTTTAACTTACTATGGTCATGTTTCCTTTTCCTATTATCGTTTAATCGATTTTCTCTCTTTATTTTTATAATATGTAGATATTTGTATACCTTGTATACTCGATGATGAGAAAAAAGCAGACGGGCGGTCTGAACTGATGCCATGTTGATTGTCTGCATTTTCCACTTTTGGAATTTCTCTGAGCTCTGAACATGTATTCTATTGTTTACTTAATTTTTTGTTTCTTATTGTTAAAGTTTATTTCCCTTGAATGATTTCCTTTTCTTTTTTCTAATAGTCTCTTACATGCTATGATGAAGTTGCTATTTATATGTCTGGACATATGAAATTTGTTAATGATATGATATGCATCTTCTGAGCTTGTGTAATGTTAAGAAGAAGTTGTCCCGTTTCTTGTAGCTTTTCATATTGCTGTACCTCTTTGCAAAGAGTATTTATTGCTAAAGGTTTTTCTGCCCTTAACCTGAGTCCCAATCGTTCAAAAGTGGCAGATTTTGTCGAGGAACTCTTGATACTTTACTGCTTCTGTACAGATTTCGCTTCTTGTTTTTCTTAAGTGTATATTTTTTCTTCTCTTTTCCCGCTTTCATTCTCTTATGGTTTGGTCTCTTCGAATACTTAACGTTGATGATGGCAAGTGATGATATTATGATATGCAATAGCTGATGAACTGTGGTGACTACAACTCCGCTTATTATCTGATGCTATCATTTTATGAAATTTGTTATACATGTTTTTTATGTTTTGCAATTCAATTAACTCTTGTTTCCTCTGCACATTGATTGTCAGTTCAAACTGGAACACTTAATTTTTTAGTTCACTTGGAATGTAGTGGGTATGAATTTACAAGGTATAATTACGACATTCAAGTATGTATCACATCATTTTCGTATTTTGGTTTAAATTCTTTTTTAACAATTTAAATAGAGAAATTCGTCTCTCTTTGATGGTATATTGAGACTATCTATGATTCTTATTTTTGACTTTCTAAATCAAAAAATAATTTTGATATCAAACAATTATTTATAGTTTTTTTCCCGTATCTTTTGTTTGCTTTTGGCTTTAGAGAATGTTTTTTTCCCTGTTTTAAATCCGTCCCACCTACATACACACTTGCACTCACATGATTTTCTGGTTTTTCTACATTTTATCTATCGTGGAGCTCTCCTTGCTCGTAAATTCATGCAGTATAGATCGGATGCTGTTGTTCATTGATTCTATGGCGATGGAAGATCAAATGATGTAGTAGAATAACTTGCTTGTAAGTTTTGGTAATGCTGAAGGTAGTGTACTGCGATCAAGCGAGGAATGTACTACTTTTTTTGACCATTGTTTAGTTATATTGAATATAGTGGATTTTAATTGCGATTGGAGTCGGATGAAGTAGTTAGTCGACGTAGCCTTTCTGAAGAATCTTCACAATAAAATTCAAATAAATGAAGTTCTAACCATCCGGTGTCGTCTTCCGCGTTATCAAAATTATATGTACTATCCATGTTGTACACGTAGTTTTTTCGTTCATGCGTATAATATGTTTTTGTTCATATGATCCTAAATTATCCAAAACCTTATTTATTTGTTTAATTCATTAACTGCTTTACTAATTAATTGTTTTGGGTAAATTTTTACCTAATTTTGACTATATTGTACAGTGAGGATTTGTATTAATTTGTTAAAGGGCGGATTCTTTGACTATATTATTTTTTTCCCACTTGCCCGAAAGGGCGGATATCTTTGGCTTTGTGTTGATAAGGACTCAGAAATGGTAATGTGAATGCATTACAAAGTGGCGGTCCAATATCAAGTCGATGGTCGAATGCTTGTTTATTATCAATGATCGTATTTGCTAGCAGGAATGAGTTCTGGGTTAATTTTACGAGTTAACGGTGTCAACACATATCATACTTTTTTAAGAAAAAATTTATTATGAAATTTCTATATTAACTAGCAGAGCTTCCCTTCTTAGAATCCTCTGTCCAGAAACATACTAACCTCATGTGCTCTTCTATCCCTTCTTTAACGGAAAGGAAACACCATCATTTACATCCTTAAATAAAAAAGGAAAAAAGACGTGTGAAATGCTGCGTGAAATCTTATATGCCCTTCAAACCCTCCCTTCTTTTTCCTCTCTCCGTGATCGATTCACCATCAATGGGGGAGAACAAGCAGTACGCTCAAATTACCCGTTCACCCTTCTCCGATAAGCCCATTGTCGTAGACGGCATCTAAAACTGAACCATTTCCATAGAGATAGGAATAAAAAAGCCATCAACCAACCCATTTCCTCGGTCTGCAATTCAAACCAAAGTTAGACACCATTTCACTCGGGTTCTGTCGCCATTTTGTTCTTCCTTTTATTTTGATTATATTTAAATCAGATTTAGTATCTAGCTTTTATCATTATTATTTTTAAAACAATGATCTAGCTTTTATTATTACCAGTGGCTTGTTTTCTTGTTTTCTCATGGAACTTTGATTTGGGACCAATCGTTTTTTTGGATTTGATTTGTTTGAACCAAATCGTATCAATATTGGTAAATTGGTCCATAAAAATATGATGCGACACTTAGAAGAGAACGAGGAAGATGTGCATGCCTTCTTTTTTTTTTTTTCAAAAAAAAAAAAAACTTAAAACGGAAGGGACTTCTGCTAGATGGAAACCATGTGAGGCTAAATGATTTTAATGAGATGCCTTCTTTTAATTGGCTATAGAGAGAAGTGGACAAGATAAATGGACAGAAGATTTGGCTTCCTCCCATGCACTTATACACACTCCAAAAAATATTTAGACCACTTAATAGCTAGCTCAGAAGGCGAACCAACAAATACCACACTTTTTCTTCCGAAAAGTCCACAGTAGCCTCCCCATGGCCGTAGCACAAGCATAAGTATTGCATCTTAACATTTTCTAATAGGTAGTCAGTTGCACTAGTTTTGAGTCATCAGTCATGATTCAGGATGGGGTATAATCTCAATGGACCTTGGCACAATTTTATTTTTTTTTAACTCTTCTAAGATATTAATTTCATATACCAGTACTAAAGATACAAAATTAATACACACAATATATACACGTGGATGATGAATGCCCATAATTGTTGAAATAGTATTCAACTATGTATGTAACTAACTCAAAATATTTACCACTAGAGGCACATCATTTTATATGTATTTTATGTGTATATTACGTGCGCCCCTAATATTACGCTTTCATATTCTGGTTCGGCTGTATTAATTGAAAGAAAAAAATTAATTTCGATCAAGGTAGTCGGTGACTCTAAGTTCGTACCAATCGACCAAACGCGGCTATAGTCAAACAGCCGTTGAAAACCGCGTCATGGTGATAGGGCCCACAAAAGCCAACAGTCAGTTAGGCAACTCGATCGATTAACAAAGATTGAAGAAAGCAGAGACGTCCACCACCTCCCTACTTTTAGAAAACATTAATAGTAACTTTGTTTCTTTGTTTTTTTTTTTTTTTTTTTTTCTCTTTTTGGCACTGAAAATATTTATTAGTATAATTGATAACTCACCAACCCCACTCTCTCCCACACTTCACTACTCGACGAGACCCAATTCTCTCTCTCTCTCTCTCTCTCTCTCTCTCTCATAGCTATCCAAACCCCCATACTTGTCCATTTTCGTCACGAAACTTCGAATCTCTAATCTGAGCACCAATGAAGGACAACAATTCACCATTGCTCCTCAGGAAGGAGTACAGCTCGCGACCCGCAACCGGTTTCTTCGGTAAGAGTTCGTACAAGTTCTGGGTTTTAGCTGCGGTTCTGCTCCTCGCTTTTTGGTCCATGTTCACCGGCTCCGTCACTCTCAAGTGGTCAGCCGGTAACCTCTCTCGGATCTACGACGACTTCAACTCACCGACTTACGACGATCTGGACATTCTGGTCTGTCGTTTCTTTCTTTTCTCTGTCGTATATGGTATCTGGGTTTGGTTTGGTTTTGGAGCTGATTTTGTGGGTTTGTTGTCGTTTTTTGATGTAAAGGAGGTGGAGGAGCGAGAGAAGGTGGTGAGGCACATGTGGGATTTGTACACTCAGAGTAGAAGAGGTCCATTGCCTCGATTCTGGCAGGAGGCTTTCGAAGCTGCTTATGAGAGTTTGGTCAGTGATGTTCCCGGTGTAAGAGACTCGGCCTTCTCCGAGATTGCCAAGATCTCTATCCTGACCCTCAGTCTTGATCCTCTCCCTCTTCAATCGACGGTTCGTAAGCTCCCACATCTTCTCTGTACTGATTATTGAATCTGGGTTTTCACTAGATTTCAATTTTATTAAGTGTTTTAATTAAGTAGTTAAATTGTAGCTTTATTAAGAGTCTAAAAGACTGCTCTGAAATTGGTTCCTTTTGCTTTCTATTTTTATGTTCTCGTGCCTGGTGGGTTTTTCAAATGCCGTAAATGTCCTTTTTATTAAGTTATAACACATATATTAAAGTCGGTAACTTTTTTTTTTCTAAAAAAAAATGTTGAATATTTTTAATTTTGTAGTGAGAGAAATAAATCCCGTTGACCAACTTCTGTGATGAATTCTAGCTCCAATTCCGCGTGCTGCTTGGTTGACCTGAGTTTGTGTATGTGTATTGTATACTTAAAATAAGAGATATGAACTTATAATCTCAATTATCCTGTAGCAGTAATTCAAGTGTCCACTTGATGGTTTTATATGGATAATTTTTCTCTATATAAATGCTTTTGTTCGTAACGAACATGTATTCCATTACTATAACCAGATTGAATATTTGGGTGCATTTTTAAATTGAAAGTCTTGCAAGATGACGAGACTTTGTAACAACTGACAGTCATTTTGGTCTTATTTTATTATATATGCCATACAGGGCAGTAGAGAATCGAGGAAGAAGTCCAAGCCCGCAGAAAAAAGTGGGGAGGTGACACCGTCAAAGACACAGTATTAAATTGAGCTTGAGACATGGCTGCATAGCATTATCATGTACCGTCTATTTTCGGGCTGTTACGATAGTCTTCTTCCCAGTAAAACCAAAAAAAATTGGGTTTTACTGACTTCGTGTAGTATGAATATCGGGATATATTTCTCTGTAAAAAAAAAAAAAAAAGAATATATACCAATCTTTCACCGCAACGATTCCAGCAATTTTCCTTTTCTTTTTCTGGGTGAATACCTGTAATTCAAAAGAAAAAAATAAAATAAAAAGAGACATGTCGAATTTCATGATTATAGGAAGAACTTTCTATGTGATTTGTGAAAATTGGAGTTAGAGAAAATCTGCTGTCGCTTTCGCGTATGCTTTTTGGGTTGTTGGGCCCTTGTTTTTTTTCTGGTTTCGGACACTAGAAAATAACACAGTGTCGTTTTTGTTCAGATATCTGATTTCGTTTAAATTGATCACTGTAGATGGAGGTTTTATCGACAATAAATTTAGAAAAAATCAGGAGATGTGGTTTGTGTGTATTGAGGTAATAATCAAAGCAAATAAGGAGAGAGGGATTTATAGTGGTTCAGTCCCGAAAAAGATGAGCCTACGTCCACTGTTTTCTCACTATTTTATGAAGAATAACAAACACTCAAGGTTACAAACTCGTCTGGAAATTGGAAAAACTGAAAAGTTATTGAAAATACTAAAGACTTAGACTACCCAGAACTTGGAATACTCTAAACTTGGAATTACCCAGACTTGAATTTGCTCTGACTTCTTGAATTATCCTTCGGAACATAGAGTCCCCTTTATATAGATAAAGGTAACCTTATGTCCCTAGGATCCTTATGCCTCTAGGATCCTAATTGTATAAACGGGTAACTATACAATTGGGTAACGTAAATTAAGTAACAATATAATTGGATAACTATTCAAAACGGATAACTAGTTAATCACAAATAGGAGACTTCAGTTTCCCTTTCCTTGTAGGTTTCTTTCATAACATTTACTTGTTTCCCTCTTCTTGTAGGTTTCTTGTTTGACAAGGCAAACTGCACGGAGAAGGTCGCACAAAACCTGTGGAAGAGGTCGCATATAACTATCATGGAGGAGGTCGCATATAACCTTCATGGAGGAGGTCGCATATAACCCTTATGCGACCTTAGGATTTTAGACTGCACAACAATTGCCCCCCAGCTCCATTAGTTTTTTAGGACGAAATGAGCTTCCAATTACCGTGCGACCTTATGATGTCATAACTTAAACTTGTGGTCTGAGTAGTCGAAGATCCGTCAGATTCCAAATCTCATCTCTCAAGATCACGTGTATCTTTTTTTCTGTCAGAACGGAACACGTGTAGTTAAGAGCAAAATTCGAGGAAGTCTAATGATATCAACCGTCACTTTTAAAACTAAATCTTTTCAAATTTTAAACAACCCTGACTTTTCGGATAGAACTAAATCCCGCGCAATCTTCAGCCTTCAGATTTAAAATTCAAATTCTCTGATCTACGGCTGCGATCTAACGGTTCTTAGGTTATAAATATCAGAAACCATCCCATCCTGTTTCATTTTACTGTTTCTCTCAGAAAACTTCAGAAATCCTCAGAACCCTAGCGCCGTTCTATCTCTCAGGTCGCTCCAATCACCGCTTCTTCTCTGACGAAGTTTTGAATCGACTCAAACCTTCCTCTTCTGAAGAAAGGTCAGTATGTCTTCTCTTATTTCTTTTATTCTTGAAAATAACTTCAATCTAGGAATAAACTCATTTCACCGAAGTGAAACAAGAGATTTTTTTTCCTCTTATACTCCCTCTTTTTCAGTCTGTAGAGTAGAATTACTAGATATCACTTAGAAATGATCCTATGAAAAGAATTTCTAGGGTCTGATACCCTAATTCATTCTTACTGAACTGACAGTTCATTTACTGATGAACTGCTCGAACACTTTCTGATGAACCCGTAGACCATTTACTGATGAACTGCTCGAACACTTTCTGATGAACCCGTAGACCATTTAGGAATAAACTTGTTTGTTTAGTGCAATTTTAGGATAAATACCCAGTGGTAGCATAGTAGAAATCCTCAATATCTGAATCCATACGTATTTCTTTTCAGATGTCTAGTAGTGAGGAACTATTTAGGGAAGGAAATGCCTTTTCTGGGGAATCAAACTCAAGTGTTAGTTCTATTAACCTTGAGGATTATCTCGAGCCCGAACCCGAGATAGAAATAACTGGGACAAGACAAAGTTGTCTTCGAATAGGCGATCTTCCCCAGGATCAATGGCCCAGACACATAAGGGATGTTTCCGCATTTTCTTCTGGCTATCAGTACGTAAAGGGGAACTGGTCATGCACAAATGTTCGAACGAGCTGCACGCCGAACAAACTCAGGAAAATCGCGAGCAGCTACAAGATCGCTATCCCCCTGTGTCTTTCAATGGAGTTCAACCGTCCACACACACCCCCTCGTGGACTCGCTTCCTTTTCCGAGGCAGTACTTAAATGCGGTGTGCATATCCCCCTCTATCCGTATATAAAATCGATAATAGATTACTATGGGGTCGTCCCTTTTCAATTGACCCCTAATACTTATAGGTATATGGTAGGTTTGTATATTTTATATCATAAATTAGGTTTAGAAACCCCTTCTCCTGAGGAATTCGCTTGGTTCTAACAAGTGAAATCAAATCCGTCGGATCTCGACTTCTTCTATGCGAGCAAGTGGTCGAATCAAGCCATAAAAACGATTTACGGGGTTCGCAACAACATGGGAAAATGGAAAAATCCATTTTTCCATTTTGACTACGCAGCCAATGGCTTCTTCCAAAATCCCGGTAGGTAGTCTTCCAATTTACTGTCTTGTTTGTATATTTATTCTTTATACTGATCGCATTCCAATGTCATCGCAGATAATAGGGATTGACCCGGACTCTCCAGGGATCAGCTCGCAAGAGTATATCAGATCAACGACCTTCCAGTTAAAGAATTTAACTGGAAGGTACTAGGCACAACAAAGAACCTAGTCGCTTGCGGCCTGATTCCGAAGGGTGCCGTGTCCCAGACCCCCCGATTATCTCCTCCAGACCAGCGAGCTCGAAGAAGAAACCCAGGAAGAAGACGGACTTGGGTGCCTCGTCCTCCAGGATCAGAAAAAGAAAGGCACCGGCCACACCACCTCGCTCAGAGCCCTTATCTCCAGAGACCGTGTCCCCACCAGCTCCTCAACCAACTCCACAGGAAGAAGGTAATTACACGCTTATCCTAATTATCTTTATATTTCGTTTCCTCGCTCACTAACATATTCTGTTGTACAGAGATGGACATTGGAAGCGGTCTGCGAGCTCCTTCATCAACTCTCGGGTCAATAGCAAAAAATAAAATACCCGAGAGTACGCCGCCATCAAAAGGGAAGGAGAAGGTTGACTGCTCGAAGAAGAGAAAAGTCGTATTCGAGGACGTCCCAGCGAGCTCACCCCCTCCTCAACCATCTCAGCCAGCGAGCACCTCAGAACCCCCTACCGAGGCTGCTACCTCTTCGGAACCGAACCTGGCGGATAAGGGCGACAAACTCTTCGCACTCCTTAACCAGCTACCAGAGAAGGCTGGTACGAGCGCAGCCTTCATCGACCGCTTCACGTCTGAAGAAGGTTGGGAGCGAATGAAGCGACGTTCCGCCAAGGTCGCCTTCGGATCTGCGATGAGGATGCTGGCCAATGTAAGCTTCTTAATTCACTCACTTTTGATGTTGACTTGGAGATTTTCATAATTTATTTTTTTTAGACTGCGGCTGCTGCTGTCCTGATGCACGATCCAGTTCTCGAATGTTTGGAGAAAGCTGAGAAGGTCGATGAAATATGTCAAGCATTCGAGAACTCGGAAAAGGCTTGGGAGGAGGAGAGAGCAAATTTTCACTCTGAGAAGCAGCAGATGCTCGAGGACCTAAACAAGGAGAAACTCGCCAAGGAAAATCTCGAGGAGAAAGTCAAAGAGCTCGAGAAGGTCGTTTCTGAGTATCCGGACCGTATGAGAGAAGCGACCACCGAGGCGGTTCACAAAGCCATCGAAGAGTTCAAAGCGACCGAGGTCAAAGAACTCGAAGATAAGGCTAGTGACATCGCCTCGTCGACCATCATCTTCAACATATTCTGCGAGCATCCGGACTTTGACTTCTCCATCCTTGGCGAGGATGTGGTCGAGCTTGTACAAAGCTGGAAGGAGGACACAAACAAAGCTGGTGACGACGGTGCGAGCCCTTCCTCATGAAGTGGTCTTTTTTGTTTTTTATTTTTTTTATTAAAATAATGTGGGATTTGTCCCCTTTCTGTATGGACGACTTCTTTTGCTTTAATAAATATTCTTCCTTCCTTATATGCTCCTGCAAAATAGCGACAAGAAACGATAGTAATTTTAACCAAGTAGTCAATCACAAGTGATCGATCAGTACGCTTTTAGCGATTTAAATCCGACTAACTTAAAACGAATTTTAAGTGTTAGGATGGGTTAGGTCGCTTAAGAAAATAGTTAATACGAGTGATGCAAACTCTAACTAGATTTCAAAAGTTCCATGTCAAAATAAATCATAGCAATATATCACTTCGAACAACGAACGTTATGCTTAGTTACTTTTCTGTTCGAGGAGGGAAATTGCATAATATGACATGCTGTGGCATGAAGCGAGGAGAAAATCCTAGGATTTAAGGAGATTCAGATACGTCGACGTCGATGATCTGAGACTTAGATACTTCGACGATCTAAAACCCTGTCTCCTCTAAATGAACGTTTGCATAGTCCCTTAGGGAACAAGTAGGAGATAACTCTGATCTGATCCCACTGCCCCCCGAGTTTTATGGTGTCCGAAAACTGCCATAAAACTATAAATGAAGAATAGCCGAAGTAATAACCGAGTTGATGAAGTAATAGCCGAAGTAATATTGATGGTCGACGAATGACGAACAACGAATGACGAACAACGAATGACGATCAACGAATGACGAACAACGAATGACGATCAACGATCAATGAATGGTGAACAATAAGTATCTTTATTGATGAATGACGAAAATGCTTGAAAATATTCATTAAAATCATTGATAATAACGACGAAGCTGTTCAGCATTCCAGGCATGCTCGACCTTTTGTCCACCGATGCGAGCTAAATGATATGTTCCAGGTCGAATGACATCATTAATAACATAAGGTCCTTCCCAAGAAGGACCGAATACACTAGCACCATGCTCTTTATTATTAGGTAGAACACGTCGAAGGACAAGATCTCCAACTTCAAAATGTCTACCCTTTACTCTGGAATTATAATATTGAGTAGTGCGCCGTTGGTATGATACAATTCGGAGCTGAGATTGTTCACGTCGCTCTTCTAAAAGATCGAGTTCAACTCTCAGCAACACATCATTCTGTTTTTGCTCATAAACAGATCGCCGCAGAGAGCCCACACCAATTTCAACAGGAATCATCGCTTCATAACCATAAGCCAAGGAGAATGGACTCTCTCCTGTAGTAGTTCATTGTGTGGTGCGATAAGCCCATAATACTTCTGGAAGTACTTCTGGCCAAGCTCCTTTATGCTCCTCCAGCTTTTATCTTTATATTTTGCTTGAGTATTTTGTTTATCGCTTCGACCTGCCCATTGGCCTGTGGATGAACAACAGCGAAGAAGCTCTTTTTGATGCCCAAGTTATTGCAGAAATCACGGAACTCGTCGCAATCGAACTGCTTCCCATTATCAGAAATTATGGTATGTGGTATACCATAACGACAGAATATAGATTTATAAACAAAATCTATCATTTTCTTCGCGGAGATGGTACTCAAGGCTTCAGCTTCCGTCCATTTTGTAAAGTAATCGACTGCGACCACCGCATACTTCAAACCACCTCGCGCTAAAGGAAGCATCCCGATAATATCAATTCCCCACACAGCAAATGGCCATGGACTAGTCATTGAAGTTAAAGGTACATGTGATTTTCTAGGAATGGTCGCAAATCGCTGACATTTATCGCATTTCCTAGCAAATTCCAATGTATCCTTCTTCATAGTTGGCCAAAAGTACCTCTGTCGAAGAATCTTATTCGCGAGCGCTTGCCCCCCAGAATGATTCCCACATATTCCTTCATGGATTTCCCTCATAATATAGTGTGCTTTTTGATTAGTGACGCACAATAATAATGGCGAGCTGAAACTCCTTCGATAAAGTTGCTCATCCTGGATGATATAGCGAGCCGCTTTCATGCGAAGCTACCTTGCATCGTCTTTATCTTTAGGGAGATCGCCGCTTTGTATATATTGGATTATGGGGTCCATCCCCGATGGTTCCTCATCGACTGGCATAATCACTTGGGGTTCGACCTCGATGCTCGGTGAGATGAGAAATTCAACGGGAACTACTTTCAATAACTCTGCATCCTTTGTTGAAGCGAGCTTAGCGAGTGCATCTGCCCGGGTGTTTTTAATACGAGGAAGAAGCTGTATGTCATACGTGCTGAACATTAAGAACAACTGCTGTACCTTCTTCAAATAAGCCATCATTCTCTCTCCTCTCGCATGATAATCACCCTTAACCTGACAGACGACCAGCTGGGAGTCACTATAAACTTCGATTGCTTCGACCTTCATTTCCCGTACGAGCTTTAGGCCAGCTATCAGTGCTTCGTATTCGGCTTCATTATTTGAAGCTGGGAATTTGAAGCGAAGCGCATAATGAATATTATGCCCTTCAGGACTGATTAAAACTATGCCCGCACCTGCTCCATTCTCATTTGATGACCCGTCTACATAAAGCTTCCACAATTTTGACATATCTGAAGCAGGTTTCTCGAGTGCTTTCGTGGGAAGATTGACGTCGTATGTAAATTCTGCGATAAAATCTGCGAGGGCTTGCCCCTTTAT
>JXTB01000437.1:279558-345200 GCA_002914805.1 Parasponia andersonii
GAGAAGGTCGCACAAAACCTGTGGAAGAGGTCGCATATAACCATCACGGAGGAGGTCGCATATAACCTTCACGGAGGAGGTCGCATATAACCCTTATGCGACCTTAGGATTTTAGACCGCACAACAATCACCGACGTGTCTTCTTAATTGTTGATGTCGTTTAGATTGTTATTTTCAATTTCCTATATGAAACGTCGTTCGAATGAATGAAATATGGTGTCATTTGACGTGATTTGTGGTTTAGATCCATGAAGAATAAACCAAATCTTGAAAAATACCCAACCCTTTTAAAAAAAAAAAAAAATTGAATGAAAAGTGAACCAAACCTCATTTTCGGTAGGTTTTTTTTTTTTTCCCATTTGAACAATCATAAAATGTGACAAAAACTTTTATATTAAAAAAAATATACAATTAATGATAATAAAATGTGACATTTAAAATTTTAGAGTCAAAACTGAGACAAAATATAAGTAATGGCTAACAATAAGATTAAAAATAAGGACTTTAATATTATGAAAATTAGAGGCCAAAATATGATTTTCATTATTTTTCAGGGCTAAAATTCAGATTAACTTTTTTTTCTTTTGCCCTTCTCACTCTCTTTGGATTTAGTTGTAATATGGCACGTCGCATATTATAATACATTGACGTCGTATAATTGGAAGGAAAAAAAAAAAAGCATCTTGTATAATGTTTGGCTCGGTTCGCTTAATTTTCATTTCTTAAGACGACATGTCGTGTTATATTCGAAAAAACTACTCAAAACTTATAACTCAGATCGATCAAGCTTTTGTCATCTAAAAGTTCATTCGTCATAGCCCCAAGTGTTCCGGCCATCGTGCAGCTTCACTCATTGCCACTAGGTAAAAACCTAATTTTTGGACTCTTAATTTTCTTTACGTTGAAACACCTTGATTGCTGATTTTCAATTAAAAAACCCTTTATTTGTCTTGTCATAGGGTTTGGGTTTAATGAATAGGTATGAAATGCAAATCATGGACTCTTTTCCTTTTATCCTCGTCATCGTTTTCTTCTTCTTTTTTTTTTTAAAAAAAAAAACCTTAAACTAAAGATCATTATTTATTATAAAAATTTTTAAAAAAAAAATCTACGTACCTATCATTATCAAGCTTAGAATTCTTCAAATTCATACGGACATTCTTTAAATTTTTTATTAATTAAATTAATTTCAATTGACTTATATAAAAAAACTTACACTAATAATATAATATCACTTTAAATAACACATTATACGTGTCGGTTGTAAATTTTTAATGTAAAATACCGGTGTCCTCGTTAGTACGTCGCAGTGGGGAGCGGACGAGGATATTCTGATGCAAGATCCGGTTTATTTTGCCTAAACTTTTTTCCAGGATGATGGTCCACATACTGCCACGTGGATGATGAGCGTTGAGCGGAAGCATCTGATTGATACCCCGTAACGAAAAGATTCACATTTCAGCGAGATGGCGCTGCTTTCGCCACGTGATAGAGACATCGCTAAGGTTGCACAGACGAGAGACATTTGGGAAAGTGAGAAGCTTCTTTCTCAGTATTCTCATTTTCCACCAATTCTATCCGACTAAACCTCCACCCATTTNNATTCTTTGACGAAATCCTTTTGACTTTCTATCGTTCTGGGTTCGATTTATTGATACAAGCTGATTTTTGTTTGGGGTCTTCTTCTAATGAGGTTTGGTTCAAGTTTATGTTTTTTTTTTGGGGGGAGGGGGAGTTCTTGGCCCCAAAAAAAAAAAAAATCTGTTCGTCTTTATTAATTCGGTGTAACTTGTTTGGTTGCTTCTTTTCACGCTAGCTGATTTTTACTTCTTCCCTTTTTTTTTTTTTCTCTAAATGATTTGGTCAAAACAATGAAAAAATTGCTGAGAAAAGAGCAATGTTTAATCTTGATTTTTTGTTTTAATTTTTTACTTTTCGCTCACTTAAATTTGTGGAGACTGGGAATGGTTTGGCGAATTCCGCACTTTCTAATTTGTTATTTAATCAGTTGTAGTCTTTGTTCCAGGAGAGGGAATTGGTTGTGAAGCGCTTGCTTACACACATTTGAAATGGCTTCCTCTGCTCTGATATCTGACACGGAGCCTTGGGAGGAATTGAAGGTAATAAAGACGACATTTTTGTTTATCATGGCAGAAAGGTAATGTGGAAGATGATGTTAAATCTGTTATGTGTCGTTTTGCAGGCCCATGTTGAGGACATTAAGAAGACCCATTTACGTGATTTGTTGAGTGATGCTCACCGCAGCCAATCAATGATTGTGTATGATATGATAATCCTTTTTCTTATTTTCAAGCTTTAATAATTTTTAAATATGGTATTTCCTTGTTTAGAATATAGTTTCTAACAAAATTATACTGTTGATTTTGTTGATAGAAGCTATGGTTCCCGATATGATATGTGTATATTTAATTGTTCTACAGCGAGTTCGATGATGTGCTATTGGATTACTCACGGCAAAATGCCACACTTGCAACCATTGATAAGCTCTTTAAATTGGCAGAGGTAGCCTCGGTGCACTCCTTTCAATTTCTTTCTGGTCCTTTTTTGTTTTCTTCATGCAGTAGTTTGTCTAATTGTTGTTTTTAACAATGCAGGCAGCAAATCTCAAACAAAAGATTAATCGAATGTTTGCAGGGGAGCATGTAAGTTCAGGTTTATCTTAACTAAATGAAGTAGTTGGGTGAAGATTCGGAGACAAGAATGACTTTCTTGGTTTTAGTTGTGTTGTATATGTATAAATGTCAATACGGAGTATTGGTGATAAGCTTGGAGGTTTCTCCGGTTTATAAGATTGAGCATTTCCACATTTATTGCCTTTATATTGGCCTGTTGGGAAAATTCGCAGAATATCCATTTCATGGTTCTTTGATAGTTTTTATTAAGCTAAGAAGTGTTTATTTTTTGGTTATTTTCTGGGTGATCCCTTCAGATAAACAGCACAGAGGATAGGTCAGTACTCCATGTAGCTCTCCGTGCTCCTAGGGATGCAGTTATTCAGAGTGATGGGAAGAATGTGGTCCCAGATGTTTGGAAAGTTCTGGACAAGATCCAGGAGTTCTCCGAGAGGATTCGCAGTGGTTCTTGGGTAGTGTACCTTAGCCTTTCAGTCAGAATTTTTGGGTATGATGCTTCAATTCTCTAGTAATATACAAATATGTTAGGTTGGAGCTACAGGTAAAGCACTGAAGGATGTTGTTGCTGTTGGTATTGGTGGAAGCTTCTTAGGTCCTTTATTTGTGCATACTGCTCTTCAAACAGGTTGCAATGACACTCAGCTTTAATTAGATATTGAGCTCCATTCTGTGAACTTTGTTTTCCCTTCAACATGTAGTGTTCTTTGTTTTTATCTGATGAACATAATCAAGTTTACCACTTACGCTTGCTAGCATATTTCTTATGGTGTATTTGTGGTATTCTACAGAACCAGAGGCTATTAAATCAGCAAAAGGACGCCAGCTGCGTTTGTGAGTATTCATTTCTAAGAAAAGTTGATATCTTCCCTAGTTTCACTAATTTCACTTTCTGGTAGCTTTTTATTTTTATCTTGGTCAACTTGATTGGACAAATGAGATGTGTTCAATTTCGTCAATGATTAAATTGTGTAGGAGGTAGATGTGCAGAACTTGAATATATATCTGAAGCACATGAGTAAATGACATTGTAGATATTCCTTTCCAAAAAAAAAAAAAAGAAAGAAAAAAAAAATAATGCAACTTATCAAATATTTATGACATTAGGAAACAATAATAACATATTATGAAGTTCACAAATCATCTTATTCTTACTCAGGTCAGCTTAATCTTTTATTTGTTGTTGTCTACAGTCTTGCAAATGTTGATCCTATTGATGTTGCAAGGAATATCACGGGGTTAAACCCTGAAACTACTCTTGGTAAATGATATATGTACCTTTTTTTAATTGTCTTGCTAATTATTCCTGTTCTTGAGTTTAAGTAATTATATTGTGGTTACTTATTGTTGAGATTGTTTTCTGACTTTTGCAGTTGTGGTCGTTTCAAAAACTTTTACTACGGCAGAAACCATGCTGAATGCTCGGACTCTTAGGGAATGGATTTCAGCTGCTCTCGGGTTAGTAACTGTAACACAATTTATCCAATTATATGGGACCTGTTGTCTTAGGGATTGCTTGGTTTCTAAGTTTTAATATTGAAATACTGAATTTGGTTGCAAAACTGTTGTAGGAAGAAAAAGTTGGCTGAACTTGGGAATTGAGCAAATAATTAAACACTGTTTCCCTTTTCAAAATAAAACTAAAATGTTATAATTTTGGCGTCTTTCACTTAACTAAAAATTGTTCTTCTGTTTTTTTTTTTTTTTTACCCCCAAAATACTTTTCTGCTTGTCACGTAGTTCAGGGTTTACAGGCTCGAAATTAATTTTCAGGGTGAAGCATATGAACCTTCTCCCTCTCTCTCTTCCTCCCTCACATTATTGCATATTATTTTCAGGCCTTCTGCTGTTGCAAAGCATATGGTAGCGGTCAGCACAAATCTTACGGTACCATGACTTTCTTTTATTTTGTATTTTGTAATCAAGCACCAGTTCAGTCATTATTACTTATTTGTTTCTGTTGCTCCAGCTTGTAGAAAAGTTTGGCATTGATCCTAACAATGCTTTTGCATTCTGGGACTGGGTTGGGGGACGGTATAGTGGTAAGTAACTTGCCTCTTTGGTATTAGAACTTACCACTCTTTGATGGTTGATTGGTGTTTGAACTGCTGGTTGCAGTTTGCAGTGCTGTTGGGGTGTTGCCTTTATCTCTCCAGTATGGTTTCCCGATTATTGAGAAGTATGTAACATATAATTGCTACAGTTCCATTGTATTCTGTTATAAAATTTATTATGTAGGGACTTGATTTTGCTTCAGCTGTCATTGAAGATTATTTAAGAACTCTGAATCTGTTTTTTTATCCCTAGTACCATAGGGGAAAGGAAGATGAGAAAACCTGTAGTTTGTGTGTGGAATTTAAATTTTATGTGCTGATTCTTAGATTCTGCGTGACTTTAATCTATTTGCATAATATTGTTTATTTCCTCTACTTAAAGGTTCTTAAAGGGAGCTTCAAGCATTGATCAACATTTCTACTCGGCACCATTTGAGAAAAATATCCCTGTAAGTACATGAAAAGTGGTGTTAGTTTTGTCTTCATTATTATATGGTTCATTCCACTTGTTGCCAATTCATTTTGCTGAGGATGATTTACCAATTGCATCAATGTGCTGTAAAACTGTTTATGCTTCTGAAACACCTGTATCAAAGAGGACTGCTGCATTACTGTTTTTCTTTCCAATTTCTGCCTTTTATTAAATGATCTTCTAGAATGGGATTTAGCACAGCATACAGCTGAGGTGGATTTTTTATTTACATTTTGGTATAACATACTGATGACTCTTCAGATATGTATTTTTGATATCACTGCGACAATTTTTACACTGTTCAATAACAGTGTGTCTGTTATTTAGGTGCTTTTAGGCTTGTTGAGCGTATGGAATGTTTCCTTTCTTGGATATCCTGCAAGAGTGAGTGTCCACATTCTTCTCCAGAATTTATTTATTTCCTTACCATTCACCTTATAAAATTGATGTAGTATTTTTCGCTTAGGCCATCTTACCCTACTCCCAAGCCCTGGAAAAGTTTGCCCCACACATTCAACAGGTAAGTCTACATAGCTCTCTGCTTATTTATTTTGAAGGTTGCTTGCTTTCCTACATGCACTTATACCTTTCACCTTGTTATTCCATGTAGGTTAGCATGGAAAGTAATGGCAAGGGTGTATCAATTGATGGTGTTCCACTTCCCTTTGAGGCTGGTGAAATTGACTTTGGTGAACCTGGAACGAATGGTCAGCACAGTTTTTACCAACTAATTCACCAGGTATTGACATGTTTTTCAATATTTAGAATCTAATTTGTTAATAAAACTTTGTTAAATTCTTGAACTTTAAGCTACATATGGTAACTTCAATATTGATCTGCTGAAAGCTGAACTTGCTGTCTCTGTTTATTAGGGACGCATTATTCCCTGTGACTTTATTGGTGTTGTGAAGAGTCAGCAACCTATCTACCTGAAAGGTTTTTTAATCGTGAATCTCTTTTAGCAGATATTTATCATATAGCATGCTTTTCTTCAAGTTTCTGATACCTAGCTTTTGATATAATTCGAGGATACATGTTTTCTTTTGCAGGTGAAGTAGTGAGTAACCATGATGAGCTCATGTCCAACTTTTTTGCTCAGCCAGATGCCCTTGCTTACGGGAAGGTTAGGTTTTATTCTGGCACCACCATAGATGCTTCTGTTATTCAAGTACATCAGAGAGTTTTATATCTAAAATATTCATCTGAAATCTCGTTTACTCAATTTTCATGCCTTGCAACCCAAAAGAGGAGATGGACCTCTTAAAACTAATGGTTGTCGAGTGACTTAGAGTCTTGTACAACTATGCTATTCAGGAAATTGACTTGTTGAAAAAAACAGAGAAAGAAACGATGGTGGGGAGGATGACTAGTAGATAATACTATAAAAACAAATGAAAATGTCAAATATTCTTTCTGTTTTGCCATATTAACACATTTTATTTATGATGGACCATCAGTTGATAATCCATATCTCTAACCGAAGGTCATATTTTTTCAGACCAGAGAGAACTTACAAAAGGAGAATGCTGCAGAGCATCTTATTCCTCATAAGGTGATTTCCTTTGAGTTTCAGTGATTTGCCATACAGGTCAATGAATAGTGTTAACTCTTGTGATATATCTCACAGACCTTTTCAGGAAATCGGCCTTCTCTCAGCCTTCTTCTGCCTTCATTAAATGCTTACAATATTGGACAAGTATGCAGTTTCTTTTCTCTGTTTTTCCTTTACTCTTTTCTCTTTACGTGTGTCTTTCAGGGGTGATTATTTAAATAATTAAAAAACTCGAAATGCTTTTTATACTTACAATCAGCATATTTGGAGCAGATAATCTTAGACTGGGTTTATTTGGCATGTATCGTATTGAGCTTATATCAATCATTGCAAAATTTTTCTGCCTTCTCTTTATCTATTGAATGTCTTGACTGTACATACTTTTGTTCTTAAGTGCCCAATAAATTGGTGAATACGCAGCTTTCACATTTACTCGTTGAATGAATTAAATGAATGCAATTTTTTCTCGTTTTATTATCAGCTACTAACTCCTATCAAAAAAAATTATCAGCTACTGACTGCCTTAGTGTTTTGATGCTACTTGCCAATATCCAGTTGTTGGCGATCTATGAACACAGAATTGCAGTGCAAGGTTTTGTATGGGGCATCAACTCTTTTGACCAGTGGGGAGTTGAATTAGGGAAGGTAAGTATTGCCCAGGGAACCTTAAGAATGTTCCAGAACTGATACACCGTCTTGCTGTGATAAAATAAAGATTTTCTTTTCTCACTTGGTGAACTCCTTTTCTACCGTCACTATGTAATCTGAAGTTATCACTCTCTTTCGTTTTATCTAAGTTAGTCATTTTACGTCATAATTTCATGTCTGTGAATGCAGTCCCTAGCTACTCAAGTTAGAAAACAACTTCATGCATTTCGTACTAAAGGAGAACCTGTCCAGGGCTTTAACTTCAGTACGACGACGTTACTAACAAGATATCTGGAGGTGTGCAAAGCATATATATAATAGGAAGAACTTAAGTTTTTCAAGATGTGTATTACAATGAGTTTATAATCCATCATGACCAACTTATGTTTCACTTTGCAGGCAAGTTCAGATGCTCCTTCCGATTCTCAAACCCTTCTGCCCCGGATATAGTGCCTGTATCTGAAGCGTGGAGTCTGAGGAATCTTATGCTGTTAATCTTGTGTCCGCTTGACTTGAATATACTGTTGCCATGGTTTCCATTCCTTGATATTGAGCACATATTCTGACATACAATCAAATTTTCATTTCTAATGTTTTGTTCAGTAAAATTTTTGTATGAAACAAACCTAAATGGTGGCTGTAAAGCGCATGACTCGTACCATAAAAGTTCTAAATAACACCGAGTATCCAGAGTTCTCCACTTATTGGAAACATTCTTGTGAATTGCGTAATGTATCGTTATCAAAACAATTTGTACCGTAACATTTTGAGTCCTAATTACTATACCCCTTAGGCTGCCTATTTCCTACATAATGAAGATTGCCCAGGCATTTTATTCTTTGAAATAAGCTCATTTATTTTTTTGGTGGGGGTGTTTCTTTTCCCTAACAGGTGGAAAGATCCAATGTCATCATTATATTGCTAGTTTCGGCAAAAGTAGTTGCTTATTCTCATCTTTTTGCTCTTACAAGTGGTGCATGGGCTGATCCAATAAGATTGATTCTGAATTTCTGATGACAACAAGTAAAGAACCACTTGAAACGAAGATAACATAAGATAACAAATTAACCCCATTTCCCAACTATACTGCACTTCTTAGGTCTACTTGCCCTAGACAGAATAGACTACAAAACAAAGAAAACCACAGCAGAGCAGCTCACCAACTGTTCGACAAAATTACCAACCTTACTTTTCTTTCATTTTTTTATTCTTTTTTTTACTAATCAAACTAAATTGCCTACGCCTAAGTCCATAACAGATACCTAAGGCCTAAACGCCTGTAGAACCAAACCCTCCACTGCCTCTGACAGTGGCATCCAAATCTTCAACCTCAACAACATCTGGGGTAATGATCTTCTCAATTATCAGCTGAGCAATCCTATCTCCAGCTTTGACTTCAAAGTCAACATCCGAATGATTGAACAGTACAACTCCAACGGGACCCCTGTAATCGGCGTCGATCACACCCGCTCCCACATCAATCGAGCGCTTCCAAGCCAAGCCCGATCTAGGAGCTACAAAACCCAGAAATATTATATTAAAATATATGCAAAAAAAAAAAAATCAGATAAATCGAACAAAAATTAAGAATATAGAGAGAACTATAATGGGTTTACCAATTCTTGCATAGGTTCCTTCTGGTACCGCAATACTAAGATCAGTCGGTACCAAAGCTTTTCCTCTGGCTGGTACCTTCGTCTCCGTCGCGCTGCAATGATTTAAAGGACCCAGGAGAAAATATTAACACCAGGTCGGGTCGATTTTTGAAAAGAAATCAAATATTTTGGGGGAAAAGTGTAAAAAGAAAATGTGGGGCTTTACCTCGAGAGATCGTAACCAGCGGAGAGAGGAGAGCCTCTTGATGGTACAACAGCGTTTTGAGAGAGCTTTTTCACTCTGAAAAACGAAACGGAGCCCTGAGAGACTCCACCAACGCCATTTTCGTGAAGCTTGGGGAGCTTGGTCGCTGGCTCTTTGATTTCGGGGCTGTTGTTAGTCGCCATTCTGAGGAGAAGATGAGGAAGATTGAAGCGAAATGGGTTTCTAGGAAGACCGATAATTAGGGCGTGCGACTGAGTTGGGTTGGGTTTAAATAGAGAAAAAGCCATGATTTTTACTTGACTGGCGCCAAGTTTTCCCGCTATTTTATTCGTGAGGACTGTTTTTTTTTTTTTTTCTCTCTTTTTGGTTTGAATTTAATGCGTAGTACCATGGGTTTATTTATTTTTCTTTTTTTTTTTTACGGAAAAGTAACATGGATTTATTTATTTCTTACATTTATGCATTCGGTTTCAAATATAATGTATGCTTTTCCATTTTCCACGGCATACAAATACAACAAAATGCACCTACGATGAATAATTGATTCAAAACATTTTAAATAAAGAAACCATAACGATCAATCCTTAGCCTACTTTTGTACTTTATTATACTAGGATAAAAAACCAAAACAATAATAATTCCGTCGGCGGAATGAAAAACTTCGGGAGTTAAAAAATTATGTAAAATGATTATAGGATAAACAGGAAAAAAATTTCACCAGGTTTAAATATTTTGTAATTTAAATTTTAAAATTTAAGATTCTGTAAAATAGTACTGTGATGTTAAGAATTGTTTAAAATTGATACATCAGTTAATATTTTAAATAACTTTAATAAGTAAAAAATAATAATATTATCAAAATTAAAAATAATAATAATAACTAACTCAATTTTGATGAAAAATATTATTATCTTTTTTGTTACTAAAAATGATCAAAATATCAAAGCATTGTATCAATTTTTGCAAATTCTTAATCCTAATATATTATTTTTATAGAGTCTAAATTTTAAAGTTTAAATTATAGAATATCCAAATTTCAAAGTAATTTTTTACAATTTACCCATGATTATAATATATCTTTTGTCTAGAATGGAAATTCGAAAAAAAAAAAAGAAAAAATATATTTCTGCATGTTGAGTTTGGATTAAAGCTGTCAAAAAGGCCAAATCGATCCATTAGTACAACACGTTAAAATATAGGTCGTGCTAGATTCGGTTCAATCATATAGGTCATGCCAGACTCATAACAAGTATGATAAATTAAGCACAATATAACATACTTGTAGGCGCAACACAACACAATTCAACGATATATTAGCACGTTATACATATATTAATTTAAATTATTTTTCAAATATAGAAGTGCCAACCTAATTATGAAACAATCCATAATCAATTATAGTTTGTAATATTTCACAAGTTTTTTTCCTTTTTGTTTTTCTTTGGTGTTAAAAACCTTTTACCTTCAATTTTTATAAGTTTTTTTATATATGTGAATGATTTAAAAGGAAAAAAAACATTATATAAAAATTGTACTAAAATTAAGAATATTTTACTAATTAAATAAGTTAATTTTAGTCCAAATAGATTAGTATGTTCAAGCACACAAGCTGACAAAATATAGCACGAAACACAGCATGGCATGACAAGTTTAAACATAGGCTAATGAGCCACGTCAGGCCAATGATTTTGAATTTCATAGAAAGTAAAATATGAAAACACGTTTGTACTCAACTTTAATAAATCATAATGATATAATACGACACATTTAACAACCTTAATTTGGATACTTGGCCCTAACTTGGTGCATTTTCTTTTTCGTCTTTGCTTTCTATTTGTTGTCAAAAGTTTCTTCTGGCTATGGATCTCTAACCTTGCAAAGAAAGTTTTTATCACAAGATAATCGTGAACATCTCCAATTTTAACCTTGAGTTTTTTGCAAATTCGTTTCTCTAATAGATTTCGGAAAAAATTTAATGTATTTATCATTATTACATAAAGGAATAATTGCAAAAAAAATACCATAAAGTATGATATTTTTGCAATTTAAATTATATCTTTTAACTTGTGTAAAATTATACATCCACATTTCAAATCTTTGTAAAATTATACATTATGTATATATATTGGGCAATCTGTGCTCATTGTTTTAAGTTATTTTCAATAGATTTTTTGTGTTTGTTAGCATAAATCAGATATCCTTAGTTCAGATTTAGTGTTTAGTGAGAAATTTGTTAGTCAATTTATATGCAGAAGGTACAAATTTAAAAAAATTTAAAATATGAAGGTACAATTTTGCAAAAGCTAAAATATAGGATTTAAATTGCATAAAGGCAATACTTCAAAGTTTTTTTTTTCAAATAACCCTTACATAAATAAGATGAAAACATATAGCTTTTTCTTAAAAAAAATAATAATGAAAATATATAACTTTTGAACTCGTATATATATATATATATATATATATATACACTTTTTCAATGGGTTTACATTATTTACCTATTGATGGATACTCTAACATTAATCATTTGATTTTGATGCTACAATGAATTGAATAATTGTGCCCAAAAAATAATGTCTACATAAATATATAAAGTTATTTAATACTTAAATTATGAGCAACCAATTTGTTACATGATGATTTGGGCTTTTTCTTTTTTCTTAAATCTCATTCCACTAGTTTATTACCTCAGGTAGTATTTAGTTCCTAGAATGAAATTAAAATGATAATAGGAATCATAATGGAATAAAATTAGAAAAGGAACATGAATAGTAATTCATTGAGTGGTTGAAACTTGAAATAGTCTTTGAATGGAATGAAAAAATATTTTGTTGACAAAAATATTCTTACTTTTAGATGTTTTGAAATGACAAAATAAGAAAAATTAAGTATTAAAATTTGTAGTACTGGTGAAATTATTATTCTTTCAGTGATAGAGCCAATTAATATAATTGTGATTCCATTAAAATCATAATTTTTTTTCTGAAAATACAACCAAACAAAAAAATGTATTTTTTTTAATCACCTTTCCATTGTAAAGTTTATTCATTTAAATTGTTTTTTTTCTTTTATTTTATATCTCAGGGGAAATAGCACACTGTTGATGGGTGGTATAGTTTGTAGATAGTAAGAATTTACTAACATCATTTACTAAATTCTTTACCATTCCTGTGAAATTTATGTAAGGTCTCAACTATAAATTGACAACTAGTGTATAATCACGTGCAATTAGCATAATTGTATCGTAACTCCTAATATTTATTATGCAATTATGGATGGCTAGTCCTTTAGAAAGAAGGCTGTATCACCTTAATCTTATTTTACAGTCCATGACTCTTTTATTTGTTATCTGATTTTCTTTTTTCATTAACATAAATATATGATCAAGTTATAGCTCATGATCAGGTTCTAGGAGTAGACAGAAACATAAGTCAATTATTAATCAAGTGTACAAACAGTAATTCGTATTAAGAAATTATTTTTTACTTTATGGGTTTTGTTCATCTTTAAAATATATGATAGAAGTTTTCATCAAGGGATGGGTTTCTAGTTGCTATGTATTAGAATAAAAGTTCATTAATATCAATATTTGGATCCCAATAAGTTTTTATAAATGATTTGAGTTCTAAAGAATTATTTTATATTTTTATTTAGTTTTATTAAAAGGAAAGATTCAAAAAACTCACTCCCTATGTCAATGGAAAAAAGATGAAAGTATGTGGAATTCCTTGCAAGAATTGGATTGAATGAAATTATGTGAAAATTACTTATTAGCAATTATTTTTAAGTTAGTTAAACTTACCTATTTAGAAAGTAAAAATAAAAAATATACAACGAAAAGTCTCCTTATATATTTTTATATATAATTGTACATCATTTTGTTTTTCTTTTGATTATCCCAAAAGATGCATGATAACCACTATCTCTCGAGAATGTCATTTAGTGTTAACTTACTAACTTTAGCTGGTTTCCTTAAAGTGGTTAGCCTGCATACTCTTAACTTTAGCTAGTTTCCTTAACGTGGTTAGCTTGCATACTCTTAAGTAGACTTGGTAAAATGGGCTAGCCAAATAGGCCGGCTCGTGGACTCACCAATATGACTCACAGACTTATTTGACTTGACCTGGGTCACAATAGAACAGGTACGGGCTCTGCCTAGCTTTAAGGGTAGGGTTGGGTTGAGCCTATATATTTAAGCTCGACCTGCTAAAAATAATTTTTTTTTCTATACCTATAAATACACATTTTCTCACTTTTTTCCCACTTTCAAATTTCAATCATAGATAATTTTCTTAAGATTTTTTTTTTTTTTTTTTAAAAAATGAGGCTTAACTAATGACCACTATTTACTATAAATTTAAAGGAAAATAATACACATACACTCTATCAAGGTTTGAACCCCTGATCCCCCCAAACTCATAGACACATCCCTCAAGCCTTGAACCAACTGAGCTAGCCCCAGTTGGCTTCTTAAGATTTTTGTTTTAAAATTTTTTTATCAACTATTCACTTATATACTTATAATTTATTTAATTATTTTTAAATTTTTATTAATAGGAAAAATTGTAACATATGACTTACTTTTTTATAAATTTTATTTTATAAATTTATAATATTTTTAACTAATTATATATATAATAATTTTATTTTTTTAACGAGGCCAAGAACATGCCGAACTGGCTTGTCTAAGGCCCATCTAGGAGCCTGATGGGCCTGCGGGCTAGGTCGGGGTCATTTTTTAAAATTTTGAGCTCGTTTTAACTTGGCCTGCCTATTTTGCCACCTATATTCCTAAGTTAGAGCTTTTACATTAAAGTCATGATAAAGAAAAATAATGTCCAACTACCAATACTTTATACATTTAAAATTTGAAAATGTGAAATATTATTGCAACAACAATTTTCAACTGCTTTCTAGTAGTACATTTTTTCTTGTTTGTTTGATTAACTGTAAAATTACTTTGTTTTATACTTTTCTCGTGTCTTTTGCATTGCATATGAAAAAGAGAAAAGACCAAATGCTCATTTGTGCTATTATTCCCAAATAAAGTATCAGAAGGACAAAATGGTAGAAAAAGAGCCCGAAAACTTAAAACTTTGTGGACAAGCTTGAAAAAAAGTATGATTTTAACTCCATCGCAGTTCGACTAAAACATGTTCTTAGAGGTAGGCTTAAACTTAGTATTTTTTTTTTAATAAAACTCGCCTAAAGTCAGAGCTTGAAATGTGATCTAAAAAGCTCGACAATCCAACAGAGTTATGAAAAAATAAAAAACATATAAAAAAATCTTTTAATTGCTTTATATCAAAAAGTCATTCAAAAGTTTACTTAAAATTTTACTTTTTGTATTCTATATGTTGTATTATAGCTTTAATATTTTTATTTGGGTTTTAAATGTTTGAATATCAAACTTAAATATAACAGCCAAAATCCGGCCCTAAGATAGAGCCGAAATACTCACGATAAATTTTGGACTCTAATTTTATAAATCTAAACCTAACTTAGTTCGGTCCTTTCTTTAAAAAAAATCCAAAAGTTTTGTTTTAGGTCAAGCTTGGACAGCTTGATTTATACCCTTGATAATATAATTTACATTTTATAATGTTTCCACTAGTAACTAATGTCGATAAGAGTTCATATCAAGTACCTATTTATTTTTTATGTTTGGAGCTATAGTTGAAATAACTAAGAACCTATTTGAGTTTTAACAATTTTCTCAGTTTAGGTTGCTACAACAGGCATACAAGTTCTTTTGTTTTGGTTTGTCCAACAAAACAAATAAACAAACCAAAACAACAACAATAACAATAACAAATGAATATAATATTTTTTTCAATGGGTTGTCATGTTTTGAGCATTGATATATGTACGGTTGCCAATCCAATAAGTTTTATTTTTATTTTTTATACCTATATGTATATATTTTTTTTAGCCGTTAGATCATTATCTAATGTTGAATCAACAACTATAATAAGGTGCATAAAAAGACGTGCATCATTAATGATATTTCTCTTTATTACTTTTTACTTTTAAAAAAATATGCATGATAAATTTTTATTGACCAAAACAATACTTATGTAAAGGTAAAAAAAAAAAACCTACTGGATTAGCGCCCTATATATATAATGGACATATATGTAGTTCTCTTGAGAAGACCAGTCTCATCCATATTTTAACCAACATAAGTCACGTTTGTATAATACTGTATTAGTTAAAAAGTAATCTGTATTAGCCAAATCAAGGACGAGATTGGTACCCTCAAGAGGACTACATCCGTGGCCTTCACTTGTTTATAGGAATAATCGAGTGGAGGTTGATTTGGATAATAAGAATCATTGGGATTTAGGCAAAATATATGGAACGCCATGAAAAAATGTTAGGAAAAAGGCAACAAATATTGTGGAGTCAACTATGATTATGATCGATTGACTGAGCTACCATCTCAAATTTGTAACAAGAACAATCTTGAGAAATTCTCCACATATGAGAATTCGGTCAAAGTTGAAAAAAAGATGATCATTAGGCTATTTGGTTAGGGTATTTAGGAATATTTAGATAGATAAGGCTACATTTGGATGAATTTGTTGAAAACGAGTTAGTTATCACTAAGATAGCGATAGTTGTCCCGTATAAGGATTATAGTTATTTTGAATTTGAAATATACATATGTTTTACAATATTACTAAATTCAATAATTATAGACTCTATTTTTGTTTTTCACTAAAGTTTATGTATATACACTTTTTTTAGGATATTTATGTATAAGGGGTTTACTAATACCCTCGCGATGAAAAAATATATTCATCGATAAATGTCATTAAAATTGATATTCATGGTCATATCAAATATTTGATATTTAAAAGTATTTAGATACTCCCCTCAATGACAAACTTTAAAATACTTAAAATTATGTTCGCACTCGACTGAGTTTGATCATGCTTGATGGTGGTTGTTCGACTACCTATCCCGACTGTTTCAACTTTGGTCAAATATGCCGATCTTAGTTGTGTCTCCTTACTCGAATGCAATAAAAAATTGGGACAGTGAATTTCATTAAATAAGAGTCATAACTTTGTAAATGATTTATACTATATTTTTTTTCTTTTTTTTTTCTCAAAATACTTTAAAAGGTAGCCAAAATTAATCATACTCCCTTTTATCCTTGTCAAGAAATTGTTATATATTACAATTGTCATTCAATGTTTTGGAATATACATATTTATAATTATCAACTTAAATGGAAGAAACACAAGTGGAAGTAGAGCATGGAAAAATATATAGATTTGATCAAAGATGAATCAATATGCAAGTATGGTGAGCAGTTGAAGTGAACTTGTCTATGATGAGTAGTAACAACAGTTTTTTGGAGTAAAATAATAATAGTTGAAAAATTCATTTTGTAGATAAAAATAGTATTCAAGTACAACATAACATTTCTTAAATATGTTGTATGCATTAGAGTGCAACACAAAAATTTTATGCTAAACATATCAGTGACCCACATTTTTAACATGTATGCATTGAAGAATGCTTGTGAATTGTGATAAACTAAAGAGCCAGTCCACATGACCTGTCAAAATAAAAAAAAAGTATGGGAATCCTTCGAGTGGGATTTATGAAGCAATTGAAAAAGTTCAAATTAAACGTTGTGTGTGAATTGGAAGTATTTAGTTTGGGTGATTGTAAGTAGTTGTCCAGCCCGGATATAAATTTTTTTTAAACGAATTAATATTGTCGCAATCCAATAATAAATGGTATTCTTTTTTTCTCTAAAAAGAACGGTAACCTAAATATAATTGGATTATGAATGTTCGGAGTGGTGGTATTTGTAATAAACTGGTATTTTAATACTATGAGCAGGAGTTCAGAGTTGCTTTCCAAAAAAAAAAAAAAAAACTATGAGCAGGAAAAAGGAAAAGGCATTTAAAAGGTACAAAATACCAATGTTTTAATTTTTTGGGTAATGTATATATATAAGTTTTGTTCTCTTTCAGCTTCTAAAGTGCATTTTATTTTCTTATTCTAAATTTTACGAATTCCTGTTGGCGGTGAGAATAATAGTAATATAAACCCACATCAATTAATACCGCAAAAAATAAAAAAGTAAAAAACAATCCACATCATCGATTAAACCCGCTGACACGCACTCCTGTATTTTATCAGCAACCGTCAAAAATCACGACTGTTAATCACAGCCGTCCATGTGCTAAAAACGTCAGGCGTTGAAGTCGTTTCGATGTCCTTAACCTGAGCCGCTACTGGGACAATGCGCACCCCTTTTTTAAGATATTTTATTTTTAAGACATGATATAAGATTTTTTTGCCCCCCTTTTATGATATGCACACATTAAAGCTGTAATGTGGAACAATAAGGTACTCTTAACTTATGTTAACCGGACAACGGTTATGACTTCAAAGTCGCGTGGGTGCACGTATAAGATATCAAATACGTGTCTTTGTTCTCACACTAGCGTGGCTTACACGATATAATTTTGCGCGTGCGTGGTGGTATCATCCTCTTGAACTCTTTTAGAACTCTTCTAAAAGGTCAGACAAGAAAATCAAGGCGTTTTGCTAACGTGCGCCGATTATATAACCTACTTTTATATCTATATCTCAAAATATCTACGGTTTTGCCCTTTGGCTATATTCCCCCCCGTTTCCCTGTTTTCTATTTTTTTTCCCTCACACCTCATTCAAGCGCAATCGAAAGCAAAAGGGTTTCTTTGCCTCAGTCGCTCTTGCTCGCTCTCTCTAGCTCTCGCCGATCATCCATGGCCGCTCGTTCCAACTCCGATTCCCGCCCCCAACACCTCTCCGTCGCCACTTCCAATCAGATCCCCAAAGGTATTGTATTCTTCGACTCGTCATGTATGGCGTCCGTCGCTGATTTCCCTCCAAAACCCTAGCTCAGCTGAGGGACTCGAGCTCTCCATCCTCATTCTCTTTCTGCTCGTGGTCTTTGCCAACGCCCTTTTCCTATTGAGGTTTTATATATGGTTGAGCTTCAAAGATTTTGCAGTTAGGGTTTTGGTCTGTCTACGCAAATGGATTTTTTTTTGCTCCAATCTAGTATCGTACCCCTAAACTCTGGTTTTAGGTTTTTAACGACGGCAGAAAATATTTTTTTTTCTTTGACTTTGTAGAAAATGCGGGTCTTTCTTATAAGACTGATAAGTTATTCTATGAATAAAAGAATTTTGATATTCCGTTCTACATTGTATATGAATTTAGTTGGGGCCACTGGTCACGCTTGGCTATATATATATAGCCGTTTCGTGGTTTTTGTAATCTCGGGTCTTTTTCCTTTGGAACTCCAATACTGGTTTTGATTGATTTGGGTTTGTCTCATAAAACTTGTCCAGTATATTTGAGGAATTGTATTTGGAGTTTGTATTTATTTATTTATTTACTTTTCGGTGGTTCAACTCCTAGTCATTCAAACTTACGGATTTTTTCCCCCTCAATGCTTCATTCAAAAAATTTGTCTTTTGTCATTATTAATTTGTTACTATTCGTCTAATAGTATTGAATTCTTAATAATTGGTAAATTTTATCGGTCTTTTACCCAGTGGCTTCTAGACTCTAGAAGAGAGGTTATGATGGTCTGTGGTGACAATATTGTGTAATTTACTATATGAGTTTTATTTGGTCATATTCTTTGTTTGGATGGTGTTCAGTATTCTTAAACCAGTGCTTATGTCTAATACGTGCAGATGTTCAAGGATTTGACAATCCTATTCCTCTTTCACCTCAGTGGCTCCTGTCAAAGCCGGCAGAGAGCAAGCCAGGAATAGGAATTGGGGTGTGTTACTATTATCACTTAGTGGACTATATCAATCTATCCTGCATGTATTTCTGCTTACTGGAGAATTTGCTGTGTATACTCATAAGAAGAACAGCTTACAGCATGTTATGATTTCTGCTACTATGTACATTTTTGTATTCAGATTTAGCAGGTACTTCCATGAAATTCACCCAAAATAGTTTGTAACGTATTGTAAATTTTCTTGTTTTTATTGTTTGCAGGAAAACCCTCCCAGCTCAAATACTTCATATGGAAATCGCATTGATAGCCTGAAGTCGGCAGGCAATGGTGAGGAGATACATGATGCCCAGAAGAAAAAGGATGTTTTCCGGCCATCCTTGCTGGATATGGAAACTGGTCGCCGTGACCGCTGGCGAGATGAAGAAAGAGATACCAATTCTTCGGTGCACAAAGATAGGTGGAGGGATGGAGACAAAGAACTTGGTGACACTCGGAGGATGGACCGTTGGACAGACAATTCCTACGCGAGGCACTATGGTGAAGCACGCCGTGCTCCATCTGAGCGGTGGACTGATTCAAGTAACAAGGACTCCAATTATGAGCAACGGCGTGAAAGCAAATGGAACACACGTTGGGGACCTGATGATAAAGAAGCAGAAGGTCTGCGTGAGAAGTGGATGGATTCTGGTAAAGATGCCAACTTGCATCTTGATAAGAAGTCATCGCTTGTTGCTAATCACGGAAAAGATGAAAGGGATGGGGACCATTTTCGTCCATGGAGATCCAGCTCATCCCAAGGCCGAGGAAGGGGAGATCCTTCTCATAACCAAACTCAAACACCAAACAAACAAGTTCCTCCATATTCGTATAATCGGGGCAGTGGGGAAAATTCATCTCATACGTTTTCTCTTGGCCGTGGGAGAGGAAGCTCTGTTGGAACCACCATGAACAATATTTCTTCTCATTCACTGTCCCTTGGAACCTTCACAGAGAAATTTGAAAGCAGCCATGGAGAGCCTCAGCGATTGAGGTATAGTAGGACAAAGTTACTGGATGTCTACAGATCTGGTGATTTGAGATCATTCCAGAGACTGATGGATGGTGTAGAAGCCCCCTCTCTTACAGTGGATGAGCCGGTAGAGCCACTGGCACTTTGTCCTCTCAATCCCGAGGAAATGGTAACTTGTATTCAGTTATTTATTTGTGTTACTACAAATGGCTTTTCAGCAGCTCATGCAATGCTTTTCTTGTTGAGTAGGTTGTTATTAAGGGAATTGATAAGGGAGAAGTTGTAAGTAGTGGTGCACCTCAGATACCCAAAGAAGGACGTGGCCAGATGGATTTTGCGCAATCAAGACGAACTAAGCTTGGTATTTCTCCTTTTCCTTTGGTGGATTGAAAGCACGCGTTTCTAGTTTGTTCTCTTTCTTTCAACCTTTGATGGAACTTTCTTCTTTGCATTGTAGGTAGTAGAGAAGATTTACCACAAGCTTTTGAAGATTCTAAGGATGAAAGCGCTGCCATTTCCAAAGGTAGTTATTGGGATTATTTAGAGGTCTCTTTTTAAGGAAGACTGGTTGTCCATAATGGGTCCAGAAAATGAAAGCCATTCAGGTTCAGAATACATATGCTAGTAACAAGTTCCTGGCGTAAGGTACATTTATGCCAAATAAAGTATAATATAAGAAAAATAATCTATGCTAGGTATAACTGATCAGGATGGTCTTGCGTGATACCTGATGGCTTGTATGTAGGCCTCTTGATATAGAGGTTATCTACTCTGATAGGATTAGATGCTCAATCTATTTTTAACTTTGAGGCTGTGTGGGAATGTTGGCAATGACTGGGAGTAGATTGGGTTTAGTGATTATGAGCACCAAGACTAGTTTGATCTGACTTTTTTATTTTTTATTTTTTTCCTTATAAAAAGAGATTCTATGTCTTGGTATATATGTTCCTTTTGAAATTTTTGAAATATTGTTTCTCATTATAGTTTTTGTATGCAGTTTTGAGAGAAGATGGTGGATCTTTTAAGAAGTCCAATGAGGTGACCGTTAGTAGGGAATCGAGCATGTCAAGTATGCAGGAAAATGCTTCTGTTCAACCTGGCGCTACATGGAGAGCCCAGTCACCGGGAGAACCCTCCCATATGGGCGTGCACGATTGGAAAGAGATTCCAACTGATGTTAAGTTAAGAACACCTGAGATTGGCTGGTCACATCTTCAAAAGAATCTTAATAGTGAATGGGAAAGTAATTTAGGTGATCCGTCTTTTACCAAAGATGGGGCAAAATGGGAAACCATTGAGGATCCTATCATTAGAAGGCAGCCATCTGGAGTCCTGGATAGAGAGCAGGATTTAAGAAAACCTCCGCAGCCTTCTCCAGAAGAGCTACAACTTATTTATGTAGACCCTCAGGGTGTCATTCAAGGTCCTTTTGCTGGGGCTGATATTATCGGTTGGTTTGAGGCTGGATACTTTGGCATAGATTTGCAGGTCCGCCTGGCAAATGCATCAAATGATACACCATTTGCATCCCTTGGTGATGTGATGCCTCATCTACGAGCTAAAGCCAGACCGCCACCTGGATTTGCTGCTCCTAAACCAAATGAATTTGCAGATACAGGAAGTCAGTCAAACTTTGGCAATAAGCTTAATGCTGCTTTAAGTGACATGGATTTAGTAAGGAATGAACCTAGGCATAAACATGTCTCAACAACAGAAGCTGAGAATAGATTTTTGGAATCGCTGATGTCTAGTAATAATCTGAGTGCCTCGGCACTTCAGAAGATTGCTTTTTCCGAAGGTGGTTTTTTTAACAGAGATTGATGTTTTTGGATATAAATGTGATTGTGATTTTACTTTTGCATTTATTTTTTTGTGTGATATTTAAATTACTATTTAGGTGGCTGTATATTGTAATTGACTCTTAAATTCCATCGTAGGTATGCAAGGATATGTTGGAAATGACACTAATACTATACCGCAGTCTGGAGTGGATAACCTACTGGTCAAGAGAATGGCTCTTGAACGGCAGAGGTCATTGCCTAATCCGTATCCTTATTGGCCGGGTTCGATGTCAGAGATTGCCGCAGATTCAAAACTGCTACCTCCAGTGACTGATAATCCTGCTCAGCCTCATTTGCAGAATGCTGACTTGATGTCTGTTCTCCATGGCTTATCTGACAGGTCCTCATCTGGTGTAAATAATAGTGTTCCTGGTTGGTCAAATTTCAACGTCCAAAGCGGGTCGGATCTGCTACAGAATAAGATGGAATTGCATCATGATCAGAGTTTTGCTCCCCCGCAGCCTCCTCTTGGGATCCAACAGCAAAGGCTGCAACTGCAGAATCAACCATCTTTTCCTGGTCTGTTTCCCCAGGTTGTTGATAATTCACAAGGCATTTCAACACCGGAGAAATTACTGCCTTCCAGTTTATCACAGGATTCACAGTTATTAAATATGTTACAACAGCAGTACCTGCTTCAGTTACATTCTCAGGCACCTGTTCCAACACAGCCAATATCGTTGTTGGATAAAATCTTGTTGCTTAAGCAGCAGCAGAAACAGGAAGAGCAGCAAATGTTGTTAAGGCAGCAGCAACAGCTGCTTTCTCAGGTTTTGTCAGAGCATCAAAACCGCCAACATTTTGGGGAACTATCTTTTGGGCAACTGCAGGTCCCAGCGATACCAAAAGGGAATGCATCTATAGATCCTCGGCTTCAACCATCTCAGGAACTGTTTCCAGTTGGTTCAAATATGGCAGTTCCCAATATGCAACACGAGCTTTCTGCTAAGTTACTGAATTTTACTTCACAACTTAATCAGGATAACCGCTATAATTCGAGTTCTGAGGCCTCCTTACATCTACCGTATCAAATGTTTGACAATATTACCCATCAAAAAAGTTGGGGTAGTACTCATGTGGAACAGGTTGATGATCTCCGCCAGAAGGATTCATTGCCAGCTTTAGTCGAAAACTCACAATTGCTTGAGGTGATGAATAAGTGTACAGAGGAATCCCTTTTGCAGAAGTCTATCTCTGTTTCTGGTAGCCTTGTGACTAAACCTTCGGAACTGCCATCGGAAAGCCCTTTTAGACTGGAGGGAAATATCATGGTGGCCAGCTCTGAGGCTACTGCAGATTCTGCCCCCTTAGAACTTCCTGAAGTTTCTGCTAGTGAAATGCCTAAGCTGGAGGATGCAAATGATGTGAAGATACAGTCTGCTAGTGCAGTTAAGGAAGAGAAGATTGCCAAGGAAAAAAGCAGTGAGCTCTCTACAGTGACAGAAGTAAAAAATGTTGAAGTTCGTGAACCAAAAAAGGCTTCTGAAAAGAAGTCCAAAAAGCAGAAATCTTCAAAAGCACAATCTTCTGAGCAGGCAAAGCTAGCTAAGACTTCCTCTGTGCAGCAAACCAAGCTGTGTGAAACTAATGAGACCGTCGGTGACATTAAGTTAGAGGCTGAAGTTGGTGTTGTAGAACCAGTATATGGGCCATCTCCACTGGGATTAAAGGACAATGGGGTTGAAAAATCTAGGATTGCTGGTTTGGAGGTTGCGGAATCCCAACCAATTCAGAAAATAGCAGCAAGTCTTTATGCCCATGAAAATGAAACTCTTCATGCTGAGGGTGATCCTGAATTAGTTGGGTCTGTTGCAGTTCAGAATACTCAAGTGCATGCTGCTCAGCGGGCATGGAAACCTGCTCCTGGTTTTAAAGCAAAATCATTATTAGAAATTCAACTGGAAGAACAGAGCAGAGCCCAGACAAAAATAGTGGTGTCTGAGATTACTACGTCTGTTAACTCCATGAGTTTGTCAACTCCTTGGGCTGGAGTTGTGGCCAACTCAGACCCAAAAATATCTAGAGAAGCTCAAAGAGATGCAGTTAATATTGAGTTGAATGCTGGGAAGTCTGAAAGTTCCCTAAACCCAAAGAGCAAGAAGAGCCAGTTGCATGATCTGATGGCAGAAGAAGTTTTAGCAAAGTCTAGTGAAAGGGATAGTGATGTTTCTGCTAGTATATCAAGTGTGCCTTCCGCACAGGTTTCGACTTCCATTTCAGAACCTGTGGATGATAACTTTATTGAGGCCAAAGATACTAAAAAGAGTCGCAAAAAATTTGCTAAAGCCAAGGGATCCACAAGTAAGGTCTCAGCGCCCATTACCTCTGTTGATGTGCCTCTTGGTTCAAGTCCCGCTGAGAAAGTCAAAAGCTCTCGACCTGCACAGCAGGAAAAGGAAGTATTCCCGGCAATCCCATCAGGGCCTTCCTTGGGAGATTTTGTTCTTTGGAAGGGGGGAGAGCCTGCAAATCCTTCTCCTTCTCCAGCATGGTCTACTGATTCTGGGAAGATTCCTAAACCGACATCTTTAAGAGATATTCTTAAGGAGCAGGAGAGAAAGGTATCTTCTGCCCAGCACGTGACCCAAATACCAACTCCTCAGAAACCACAGCCAACTCAGCCCACCCGCAGCAGTAGTGGTCCTTCGTGGTCTCTTTCTGGTTCATCTCCATCTAAAGCTTCGTCTCCTATCCAGATTAATTCCCTTGCTTCTCAGTCAAGGCATAAAGGAGATGATGACTTATTCTGGGGCCCAATTGATCAAACAAAGCAAGAAACTAAACTGTATGTTTTCTCTATTTATTTTTGCACTTCCTTTTTTAGCTTGGTTTGTTGGTTCAGCTAGTGGAATTATTATTGTTATTGTTATATTGGTCTGAATTCTTGATGTATATGACTGAAATGATTCTTTATAGAACTGTTTGTTGACTTCCTTTGAATTATATCCTGTTTAGTGCTGGGTACTATTTTTAGGCAGATGTATTATTTCAATATGTTCTTTAAGAACTCCCATTTGCTTGATGTTTGTGCTTGTTTTTCTCTGTTCTTCATTCATTCTCCCATGCATGATTTCTCTTACTGTTTAATTTGATTGGGTGCTTTACTTAGAATTCTGTTCTTTGTCAACGTGAAGAAAACATGTTATTACAATTTTCTATGGGTGTCTGTTTATTGTTTTGTCAATTTTTGAGAAATACTTGAGAATAATTGCTTGCTTTGCTCTAATTATTATTAATATTGATAATCCCTGCTATCCTGAGATAACCTAACCTTTTTTTGGTACCAATGAACAGAGTGGCTGATTGATATACAGAAATAGTGAGATGAAGTCGCAATGTATTGTAGTCAACCTAGTTTTTCCTACTGGTGTTTTCATAAAGTGGATTTAGCAATTCCATGTGTATTTGGGGTTATATTGGGAGATAACAGAGAATTAAGAATAGATTGAATTTGACGCTTTTTGCTTAAAAGTGGAATTACTTGTGCCATGTGCCTTCACTGCTTATTTTTGTGTTAAATCCTTGCCACGTAAACTAATTGAGTTTTGCTTTACTTTTTGGTTATGAATTATGAATCAAATAATGCTTGGACGAGTGTGAATGCTGAATCTTCATTTTAGTGAAGTGAGACATAATTTTTGACTTTGTACATATATTTTCTGTAAGCAGGGCAGATTTTCCTAATCTCTCAGGCCAGGGCAGTCGGGGAATGAAAAACAATCCTCAAAAAGGAACTTCAGCAGGGTCATTAAGCCGACAAAAGTCAATGGGTAACAAAGTCACCGAGCGAGCATCCCTCTCATCCTCACCTGGCTCTATATACTCGTCAACTAAAGGGAAAAGAGATGCCATGAGCAAGAGATCAGGTAAGCTTTACATGGTATTGTTGTTCAAATCTCATCATGGATGTCAATTTACATTTCTTTTTCCCTTTTCATCATCTTCCTTGCAGAGGCCATGGGCTTTAGGGATTGGTGCGAGAGTGAGTGTGTTCGGCTTATTGGGACAAGAGGTATGCTATTCTTGCAAGCAATATTAACCTGTTATCATAGTGACTTTTTGCATAGTTCAAGAGTGCATTTAGACAATTTTTACTTCTGACTCAAAGTCACATACTAATTAAAGGCTGGGCCTTTATTTGTTTTGGTATGCCATCTATCTTGCTGTGGCTTGATGCGAAATTCTCAAGGCCTTTTGAGCTGATGTATGATGTTTTCTAGCATATTAAGCTGTGGGTCAATGTTGTTGTTTAGTTAGACTTAACGGATCTTTTTTCCCCTCTTGATAGATACAAGTTTCCTTGAGTTTTGCTTGAAGCAATCACGATCAGAGGCTGAGGTTCTTCTGATAGAGAACCTTGGATCATTTGATCCTGATCACGAGTTCATTGACAAATTTCTCGACTACAAAGAGTTGTTACCAGCGGATATCCTTGAAATTGCCTTTCAAAGTCGGAACGATCAAAATGTCACTGGGTTCAGTGCTGGAGACATGAATTCTAACTTTGCCGGTGTTGGGGATGTCGATCCAGATGACACTGCAGGTGCCGATGGGTCCTCTAAGGGAGGCAAGAAGAAGGGGAAAAAAGGGAAGAAGGTTAGCCCCTCTGTTTTGGGATTTAATGTTGTCAGTAACCGGATCATGATGGGTGAGATTCAGACAGTGGAAGATTAGGAAATTTAGAGGCTGTTGTAAATACATTTTGGCTTGAACTGTTGTAAATGGTTTTCCTTCTAGGATTTTGGTTTTCCTTTATAGAGCCACAGCAAAGCAGCTATTTTTTTTTTTTAATCTGCTTCAGCGATTTTTGTGTACTATTCCGATGGTAGAGTACTATTTATTTTGTTCACAAGAAAACCTGAGTGGGGTTATAATCTTTGTAGTCGATGCTGTTTTGATTCATTAACATTGTTTTTAAGTTGTGTTCTTTGACTCTAATGTTCTGATGGCAAAGTTAAACCTATGTGGCGGGTAGGGGTCTCTGTTCTATTGCTCCAGCTTTGCTTGCGAAGAAGAGAATAGAAGACTGATTTTTCGAAAGAGTAAAATATAGGAAGAGAGGGGTTCTGTACTTACGTCTATCCTGCTGCTCTAATGTGTAATTCCTCAAAAATTTTTGGATGCCTACTGAATTGAGTACACCCAATTCATTTCTAGTTACTCGTTAGCTAAAGAAATTGAATAATTGATAGTGCAGTCGCTTTGTTCTGTATTTGTAGTTCTTAAGAAATATTCTGAGACCGAGAAAGTTCAATGTAGCAACTTCTGTCATATGTAGGCCATAAATAACTGCTAATCCAAGTTCCCGACTAAAGACAAGTCAATTTAAAATATTTCCATGTTTTCGGCAAATGCAGGAACAGGATGCACTCCCAGAAATATGAATTTGAGTAATACACTCATCTGAACACATCAACGAACTTATTTATAGACACCAAATAAATAAATAGTAATAAAAGTTAGATCCTTTGCATATTGTACAAGGAAAGCAATTGGGGCAGGACAGAGCATCTAATTCGTGGGAAGTTTAAAACTAAATCGTTACTGGTTAATTTATCAAATGGCTCACGAATTATGAATTTTTTTTCGTAAAACTCTAATATCGAGAGGATTGTTTGGAGCGTTTTTGAGCCAAAATAATTATGATTTTTTTTTTCCCGTAAAACTCTAATATCGAGGGGATTGTTCGGAGCGTTTTTGAGCCAAAATTAGTTATCCTTATCTTTATATTCACCGAGGACAGCACCAGTTATCTTCCCTCAATATCCATTTAGAGACATCTTTCATCTCCTTCTGTTTCAATCATATTAAGCTATTCATATATATATTTTTTGAAAGCAGCTATTCGTATATTAAATAAAAATAAAAAAAACTAAGAAATGTCCAACAGTGGTAGAAGAGTTGGCTTTAGTTCAGGGGTTTGAAAATAGGACCATCTATAAAAGTCTATTATTGCAGCAATTTTTCTTCACTAGAGCCAAAACCTAATAAATATACAACCAAAAACACGATCACCATCCTACAATACACCCATTAGTTCTTATTTTATTAACCGAAAATGGACAAAAATTTAGGGGAAAAAAACGAAACAGATGTTCTTTTAGAGAAATTGTATATCATATACGGAATGTCATTATCTTAGCCTTTGTTTAAGCTTAATTTACTCTTCATTCGTCAATAGTAACGGAAGAAATTTGACACAAACAATATTCAACCAAAAACCCTAAATTTCTCCCCTCATTTTCATAAATCATAAACAAGCAATAATGTCTTGGTTCTCAGGGGAGTCTATTTATTTATTTTTTGGGATAATGGCATAAAAATACCTTAAAATTTAGTTTTTTTTTCCATAAAAAATTAACCCAAATTTTGACTTCTATAAATTAATATCTTGAGAAATTCTAATGTTTTTTTTTTTCTCTCTCTATGGCTGCCGTTTTCTTTCAAAAAAGAAGATTCCACTACTGCTTTGGTAGAGGTCGGAGAAGAAGTTGTTGAAAATCATACAGATATGTGATGAGCAACTTAATGAATCAAAACTCACAACTTATAATCTACTCATCAATAATACCAAATAAAACATAAAGCATAATCCATTAAATTTGAAGTATATCAAATTATTAGAGAATTTAGAATTACCTCATAAGCTTTTCCATTAGATTTGTTGCCATCATCTTCTCTTTCTTAACCCATAAGATCAAAAAAGACATCCATGGATGCAAGAGGGCTACATGGCTTTCATTTCTTTGGTTTTAACATTCTCTCTACACCAACACACACTGTACACAAAACTAGTTGCTACAAGTTTTTAAGCCATGCCCCTTAATGTCAGCAAAATGGGTTTTATTCATAGGCTATTATGTGTGTCTCTATAGAGGGAGACTTTGGCCCAATATACTGACCAAAGTTATGAAGAGATAGAATCCATCGAGCCTTAAGTTAATAGTTAATCATTATCCATTCCATTATGACCCAATCAATAATACTATACATAATTAATATATAATCATATAATTATCTATAACATGCTTTAATAATGACACAGTAGTGAGTTGTCAACAATTATGCTAGTACATATAAAATTTTCCAACACTCTTCTACTTGGATTGCATAATCATACAATAATTACTCAATTAACCATAATATGTATAAATACAAGAATATCTTATAACAAAAATAGCCAAACCAATCATACACAATATTGAATCAAAAGGATGCAAGTATCGTACGTAATCTGACACTAGAGATTCACAAAGCATAGCGATAATGTTCACACATAGATCCACCAACTATACATATATTGAGATTAAAATAGGATGTCTCTAATCAACATGTCACTTTTCGAATAAACATGTGTATGCACATCATAAAAAGTGACTAAGATCCATATCATATATATATATTACACAAAAAATAAGCAATCCACATCAATCAACATGTTCATCATACTTGGATGGTAATAAACTCCTACTAGCTCAATATGACTAAGGCTCTCAACAATCCCACATAGGATGCGTGCTTTCAAAACATATATAAGGTTAGCCTTTTGCTAGTAAATGTGCCAAAATGTTATTTGTAGGCGTGTTTTCAACAAGAATAAAGATTCTATAACTTTCTTCCCAATAAATAGGAATTATATATTAATATAATAAGAATTAGTATTGCTCTTTAAGTTTCAAGAGAAAGATATAACTGTGGAATCATAATCATAAATGTTTCAGCAACCTCAACATAAAGTCAACTACTCTAAATACTGAAACAAAAAGTTTCAAAGTCATACTACATAATAAGTAGTCTCATAACATGTCACAAAACTCTGTCTCGATGGGTAAGGTAACTCTAAATATCAAATTGACACTAAATCCCAAAACAGCTCAGATGTAAGTGTCTAACTAATATAAAATCATATAACAGCTCCTTCTACTATTATTACAATATAACATAGATAGAATTTTATCATCCATGCAATCTCAATTCACAAGATCTAACTTTGTATAGATTATTAGTTTGCCGATGAATTAATCACAAGATAAGATTCTAGGTACCCAAAAAGGTCACTCAAGTTTCTAACCAGCATGCCCACAACAAATACAACGTCATGGCATGTGTGTGCTTGAGTATATACATCAAGCTGCTAATAGATGCATAGAAACTAATTTCATATGATCTCTCTCAATATCAACTAATGGACTTTTGATCTTTCACAATTTGTCATATTTTAGAATTATTATTTTCTAAAGAGAAAAAGATCGCAGACTGGATCTCTTTAAAGAACTTGATCAATATTTGAAACAAATCAAAATACCGTTAGTTCTATCATGAAGAACCTTATACCTAGACCATATGAGATTTCTCTGCGATTCTTCATATCTATATGACTAATTAGCAATTATTTATTTCAAATATTAGTCAGAATCATTAAATGCGAGCATAATACATTAATATATAAAGCCATAAATATGTAATTGCTCTTATTGATCCTAATATATGCACCTTGATCAATAATAAACACACTACTAGTGACAATTTCATCAAAATTGTAATACCTCTATTTTAATGCCAGTTACATTCCACAAATAGAACGATCAATCTTATAAACTATGTATTTATTACCAATCACCTCAAAACCAAACGATATAGCCATGTGAAGACTCAAGGTTCAATTAAGAATGCAGTTCTCTTATCTATTTGATAAAGTTCTAAGTCAAAAATAGTACAAATTGCCACAAAATCAATAGGGTACCTTTAGTGAAAACTAGTGAGAAGATATGTCTATAATTAATTCTTCTTATTTGCTAAAATCTTTAGCCAGAACCCTTGCTTATATCTTCCAGATAAACCTCATAATTGTGCTTGGTCTGAAACACTTATACCGATCTAATGGGTTAACAACCACTGTCTAATTCAACTAAGTCTCACATTTTTATATGACTTAGAATTCATCTCACCATTAAGGTATCACACAAATAAGGACTAAGAACTACTAATGGCTCACTAGTAGATAATCATATTAGAGGTATAAATAAGGATTAAAATGTCGTTGTCGATATTGATGTCAAGATTTTATTTTAGGGATATTGTCGAAGATATTATCGAGGTCGAAGATATTCCAGAAAAATATTGAAATTTATCTTAGAACTCAAAATTTTCAAAGAAAACTCTAAAAAATGCTTAAACAAGTAATATTGCATAATTTATACAAGTTTTTATTTAAAAAAAAAACCTATTTATACTTTATAAGATAATAAAATATACGTATATAATAGAAAAATAATCAAATCTTATTTTATAGAACAATTTTAAAATTAGAATATATATATATAACACTATTTTATTTAATACATCTCATATAAATACTTTAGAATAACTAGTTTCAAATATATTCAATACTAAAACGAGTTTCAATGAAGTTGAAAATTATAAGAGAAATTTCCATTTTGGTCTCAAATTTCTTAAAATTTCTTTCAAAGGCCATGAGAGTCTTTTCTAGAGATTCTAAAATAATAAATATAACTAGTGCAAATATTCTCATTAAATATAAGTAATTTCAAAACTTTGCCGATTTATTGTAGAGAGAGAACTGTGATTAATTTTTGTATTCTTTACTACCATTTTCTATAAAAAGAAAAGATAAAAAAGGAAGACTCAGAAAAAAATTCAACATTTATGTCGACATTTCAAAATATCAATGATATTGTCGCGTTGTCACGAAAATATCTATAAATATATCGATATTAGCTTATTTTTTACCGATAGCGAAATATCCTTGACATTATTGATATTTTATGAACATTTTATGGATATACAGGAAAAAATATCTTTCCACCCTATATTGATATCGAGACTTCAAATATAGATATTTTAGTGAGAATGTCAACATATATCACAACATTTTAATCTATGGGTATTGACCAATATCAAACTCATGTTCTTGTTAATAAACTGTAAAGTCTCTAAACATTACAGGTATACCAAAACACTATGAAATCCTCAAAATTATGCACATATATTCATCCATATATAGAGTCATTTCATATCACTAGATCAATAGATACAATACGAGTGACTAATTATTTCTAGTTAATCATAGGTCAACAATCGCAATGGAAACAACAAATAGAGATAGTAATACAAAAATTCCTAATAGAATAAAATCTCCCATAACTCCTGACTTGTAATAGAAATATCAATAAAATTAACAGCTTTATCTGTCTTAATCATTATAGAGGTATGAGATAGATAATCAAGTCTAGAATCATTCATAGTCATACATCGGTTATCCTATTACACCATATCAAGGAGCGTGTGATTTATGTCCTTTTGCAATACTATAATCCCAAAAAATCTGAGTGTTATCGATAATACTAAACAATATCATATTCTTGAAAATAGCTTACAAAAGATTTAAGACTATATTCTGTCTCATTATATCTCAAATAACCACTACTGTCAGAATTGATTGCTTTAAATTGTTTTTTTTTTTTTTATGAGTTAGGCTTTTAGAATAACAAGCTAAATATGGCCATAATAGGAGTAATTATCCATAAAGACCTAGTTTTCTATAACCTCTTATAACCAGAGGAATCAATGGTCCATAAATCTCAGTATAGATAATTCTAATAAAACTGCACGTTTGTTAATCTTACTCTTATAACCATGACAGTTTACTAATCATTGAAGTAACAAGTATGCACACAATATCTTTGGATGAGAAACTTGTAATACACCATGTAAATTCTATAATTAATCTTTCTATTTGAAATTCTAGAATTATAATCTAATTCTTATATCACAATATGGAAGATTTTTGTTTCTTAGACATTTAGGATCATTAATGGTGTAATTTATTTTTTAATTTTGAAAGAAAATGATATCCCAATCACCAAAAATTAGACATTAAAAAATTAAGCACCTCTAGGTTGAGGACATGTAGACAAGTTTACGTAAATCCCAAAAGGATATCTTATGCCTAGTCATAATCTGACTATCTCCAAAGTGTTAACTTTAAGATTATATTTTCCACTAAGTACACATGTTATTTCAAGACTAGTTAGAAACTTAATCTCTATCAATGACATCCTTTATATCATCCTCTTCTCTAACAAGTATTGTTGTTAACTTATCTATAATCGATTACTACTCATAATGATCAAGTCTTATCTCTAGTCAATTGCTTCTTCTGAGCATCGTAACGATGTAATCTATACCAATTCCTATGAGGTTCAATAACTAGAAATTATCTTATCAATGTAATTTTTAATTCCACTAACACCATCACAAAATGTAGAATTTATAGTACTCAAATTCTATACCCATTATTCTAGGAAAAACATTTAAATTTCTTGTCAATGACATCAAAAAATATCTCAGCAATCTTAACCTCATTAATGATGTCATAAATTTATTATCAATAAATACCTCATTAACCTCAAAAAATAACTTCTTTAAGTACTCTCATTCATTATGGAGTTTCAAGGTATTAACTTATTATAAATAATGGATTTAAGAGTTGTACAAACTCACAAAACTTAGTCCATTTACTTTATTATCCAAGGTGTAAGATCTATGCCATCAAATATAATAGTCCCATTCAACGTCAAAATTGTAGAGATATAAAGATTGTTTAAAGCTAGAGGAAATAACCAGGAGTAATATCACTAATATGTATGTAAAGCCAAGATCATGCTAATCACTCTTCCTCTCAGCTTACCCAATGATCCAATCAATAACGCGATTATTGTATGTTAGCATCCCTTAAGCGAAAAAAGACTCATTCATAGGCAAGGACAACATACCAAACACTATAATCAAATGCATCAATCTACTATCGACATGATAGAAAAGATTATGTAATTCATAACATTCAATGAATTTCTTTCACCAATCTAAACATCCTACCAAATAATAAAATCATCGACAAGATAATTTAATTATCTATATAGATTTTAGTATTAATTGTGATCAATCAATAGAGAATGAATAACAATAATCACAATTTTTCCATCAATAATCTGATATATTCATTTATACATTTATACTATAACATAATAATTATCATAAAAATGCATAAAAGAGCAATAAATCACAAATTATCCATATAATATGCCTGAATTTATTTGTCATTAATACTTAAATTTTCTACAAATAAAGGTGGTATATAACAATAAGATATCGCATAAAAACATACCCAAAATTAGTCAAAATTGAGAATATATTAATTAATCTAATTATAATTGATAATTTAACATACTTATACTCACAATAGGCAAGCATATAAGCATTCACGATTGTCACAATTTCACAATTAGTTATGCAACATAATACAAAAAAAATTTTAAAATATAATTCAAAGCATAAAATCATCCAAAAATATGCATATACTCATAAGTGGCATAACATTATCAAAATATGCAAATAACCATGGGTACTATTAGATTACTAATATTTATATATAACTAAACATGGCACAAGATACCAAAATATGCATATAATTATGCCGAAGAATTAAATTATTTTAATTGTGAGATATATTATTTTCAAAAACAAATTTAAAATATGTGTACTAATATAATGAAACATTTTATATTGACCAAAACCAAAAAATAATCACACAAATAATTAAGAAATGAAAAATGAAGCAAAATGTCAAAAATTACGGATAAAATGATCCCTACATGCGCCCCCATGCACTAAGGAAGTTAGGTTTTCTTTCTTTTTTTTTTTTTTTTTTTTTTTTTTAAATCTAGTATGAAAAAGGAAATGTTGTTTTAAGTGGAAACAACACGCTGTTGCCCACAAACACACGTCGTTTGTGTTATTAAAGCAAAACGACATGTCATTTCTTAGAAAAAACAATAATTCTCCTGTATAAAATGACGTGTTGGTTTTCACTTTACAGAGGTGACAAATGACATGTTGTATGAATCGTCCCTAACCTCCAGCCGAATGTGATTCGACCTAGTCGAACCTAGTCAACCTAATTCACCATAATCTCGGTCTCTAATGCTCCGTTTTTGACGATTTCAAAGAGGTTTTGCTCCAAATTTCATTTACATTTGTCTTTTGGTATTTATTTAGCCCAATAAAGCTTAAATATTCGAGTTTTAGAACACCTATTTTTTGCTATTTTTAACGCTTCAAACAATTAAGAAAATAGTTAAATAAATCCACAAAGCTCAAATATATCATCATCCACAAATTGCATTCAACATCACTAAGCTCAATATCTCATTTATTTTAGCTAAAATAGGATTTTAAGCAATAGCTATAAAAACTCATGAAAATCACCAAAAAAAAAATCCAAAAATAAATAAGTAAAATTTGACAATCTCAAATCCAAATTGAACAAGCTCATGATACCAATTGTTGAAAATAATATGGATGTTTGATGAGCAACTTAATGAATCAAAACTCACAACTTATAATTTACATAGCTTATCAACAACACCAAATGGAATATAAAGCAAAATCCATTGAATTTGAAGTATATTAAATTATTAGAAAATTTAGAATTATCTCGTAAGTTTTTTCAGTAGATTTGTAGCCATTATCTTCTCTTTGATATCCTACAAGATCAACAAAGACATCTATGGATACGAGAGGGCTACATAGCTTTCATTTCTTTGGTTTTAACATTCTCTCTACACTGACACACATCGTACACAAAACTAGTTGCTACTAGTTTTTAAGTCATACCTCTTAGAGTCAGCAAAACGGGTTTTTTTCATGGGCTATTATGTATGTCTCTATCAAAGGGGACTTTGGCTCAATAGGTTGACCAAATTTATCAAAGAGATGGAATCCATGATGTCTCAGGCTAATAGTTAGTCAATATCCATCTCATTATGACCCAATCAATAATATCATATATAATTAATATATAATCGTACAGTTGTCCATAATATGTTTTAATCATGACACAATAGTGAGTTGTCAATGATTATACTAGTACAAATAAAATATTCTAGCATGAGCATCTCGTTCTCCTCCTATGACTTTCCTTTCTCCTCCTTCTCCTTGGTCCCTCTTGGGAATGAGAGATTTTTTTTCTTTTCTTTTAGTTTTCTAATATAAGTCAATATCTAGATAGATTCAGTTTATAATATCATCTTTTGTATACATTTTTTTGGCTATTTATCATATATTGATTATGAGATTTTCTTTTTTGATTTAAATATGTTAGGCAATGAGTTGTTTTTTCTTTTCAACGGGTAAAAATCTCATTTGGTGTTAGAATCATAGTCTAATCTACCAAGGACACAGTCTAAGAGCATATGAAGGAAATAGTTTACTGATGACCCTTGTTATCTTCTTCTTTTTAAGTATTATCGTAACCCACTAATCTTATTGTGATTAAGTTTGTGATCCACTTTTCGTCTCTTTTCTTTGATAAATTTGAAATTGTAATTCTTATATTTGTACTGTAATTGAAGCTCTTTTGCTTCAAGTAATATTATTCCCTTGAGGAGCCCGTATTTATTAAAAAAAATTAATTATACCACTGCTTACATTTGAACAGTAAAATGACAAAATCACTTTCTATAAAGAGGTTTCTCTTATTACTTTTAATATAAAATAGAAATAATAAAGAAAGATACTTAAAATCCATCAAATTAAAAATGATTCAAAACCAAAAATTTAATTGATTAATTAAACATCCAATTAATTTAATATTTTCAAACCTAAAGATCTAGATCGTCTTTCTAAGAAAAGATTAATTCTTTCAATTTGTTTCAAAACCCATAAATTTCTTGCATTTAACTTTCATAATTTGGTCCAAGAACAGTAGTAATCTCACGGACCCCTAATTTTTAATATTTCACAGTAAAGATCAAATCTTCAGAATAATAACCCAAAATCAAATGTCATAATTGTGCTATAGGTATATAGTCGAGACAACCATTCCTTTCTATGGCTCATTTCTAAAGCTCTCTAATGACCAAAAAACCTATTCCTGGATACCCATTTCCTTACACCCAACCCGCTGGCTCTGGTCTGTCGACCTGAGTCGAGCACCATAATGGTTCTATAAGATAATGCTTGGGATCTCAATTATTGTACCAAATTATAATACTGTAATTTATCACTACTCAATTGGTGATATTGTTAAATCTATTTATGATAAATTTTGATATACTAGTTGAATAATGATAGCTCACATGATACATATTTTGGTACAATAATTTGGACCTCTAGTAGTATCCTGGTTCTATAATGACCTTAATTCATTTTCTGAGGACTCATTCCTCTAAACTTGAAAAACCCACCGACCCCACAACCAGGTTCTAGTAGATGGGGGATATCCATGAGAGTTATAGCACCTTTATAAGGCGTGGTTCAAGGCATGGGAGTGGGAGGTTTCTGTTAGGATTATGCCTAAAAAATATTTATTATTTATAGATATTTATTGAATATTTTACATATTTAATAAAGTTACAATTTATGTATAGTATTTGTGATAATATTTTGATTATTGATACAATAATAAATGTCATAAGATTTTATGAAGTACTCATTAGAGAAATATTTTCATAAAGTTATTTATTAAAGTTAAGACATATTTTTTCTAATTAAATCAAATAAGATTATTCAGAACTAAAAAGAGAGGATGGATACTTCTCTTGGATCATGTTACAAGGCTTTGTACATTTATAGTGTGTCTTAATCTATATTGGTGTGACCATGTACAAAAAATCTTGGTGTGTAAATATTGAACACGAACTATGTGAAATATTTTCTTGTAATAAGTGCCATTGACAAAAATATATTCTCACAAACTTGATAATTAACGCATATCTTTCTTAATTCTGAAATAAGTGATGAAATCATATTCATAATTTGTATTACTTAAGATGTTATAAGGTATAAATCAAGAAATTGATGATCTAAACCCTGACATTTTGGTAATCTATTATTATAGATATTAGGAAAAATGCTTATATATATGAAATCTACAACTCTATTATATAAAGAAGTAAATATCGCCTTGAGGAGTTATAGGATCTTGGATGATTTAAATCTTTGCTAAAAAATTAATAAAATTAGATATTTTATTAATTAAAGATTTTTTATAAGTCTGGTCATCTATTAGATATAGTTTTGTATCAATGAATTGAAAGACATAATTAGAGAGACAAAATGGTAATTTTACCTAACTCTAATTATTAATATTCGTGTGAGGATATATATATATATATACATATGCACATATTAATGATCTAATAGACAAAATTTTAATTAAAAAGTATCATGTGATATTTATTTAATTCAAGAGTACAGTTCGGGCCTTTGGTAGAATAAGTTTCTAACTAAAAGTACAAGGCCACTTGTATTAAGAGTCAATTGTAACTGGGCCTTGTCTATTAAAGTTTGACTTAAATAGATCTATTTAGGTCCCTGACTTACACCAATATCTTAGATTGTATAAGATTAATTAGACTTAAAAAATTTTCTGGGCAATTACACAAAAGGGAGAAAAATGTCAGACATCAAGATGGGCCTTAAGAGCCTACCGTATGCCCTTTAGGGCAAGAGGATTTTCGGCCAGCCCTGGCTCACTAGGGCTTAGTGAATGTTGCTAAGGGGAAGAGCCTATAAAAGACTCCTCATCCCTCATTTGTGTATTAATGTTCTGCACTCCTAACACATTAGTTTGGCAATTACTTTAGAAAATTGAGATAAAAGAGGGAGAGAGAAATTCTTAGAGTCACTATTGGAGTTATTAGATTCTCACTTAAAATTAGTCAAGATCAATGTGCCCACTCACCTCTGCAGTTACAAGCTTGATACATCAGAAGAAAGACTCATTGGTTGAGGTACACAATTTTTTGTATGTATTTAGATTATAACAAAGATCCTAAAAAATTTTTATGAAAAATTATAATCCAGAAAAATTTTTATTTTCTATGCTTCTGCTCATCTTTAATTTTTTCATGTTTTTCATAAATAATTACCAACAATCTCATGGTGGGCTCACTTATACCCTGTGTTCTCTACTATTTCTTCATTCATCTCTAGGAATTTCTCCGTCGATGTCAGCTAAGCAATTGGTAGCGATTTCTTTCTTTCCTTGTTCCTTTTCTCAGAACTTGCACTTCCAAGAGGCTATGGTGGACTAGTTTACGTTTCGGATAGGGCCAAAGAGAAACATTTAATAATTAAGATTAGATCTAGAATATTTTAAGTTTGAAAGGATCTAATTAATTGGATGTTCTATTACTAAATTAAAATTTTGTTAGCTTTTGTCTTTAAATTAATTTTGTGTGTTAACTGCAAAAAAAAACCCCGAAGTTTGGTCTTTCTGTATTTTAAATACTATATTTTGGCTTCTGCAAAAAATATTTCCACATTTTGAAATTCAAAAAGTTTGTATCATGCACCCATACTTTTGCAAATTTATTTTCCTAAAAATTGCGAATCCAGATTTAGAAATTATTATTCTTATTTTTAAATATTTAAAATAGTTACAAAAAATTCATTTGGACTAATATAAATTGATAAAAAAAAATGGGCATAGGGTACAAATTTTTTAAATTTCAAAATGTAAAGATATATTTTTTTTTTTTGCAGAAACCAAAAAATAAGGTTTAAATTGCTGAAAAACTAAACTTCAAAGAATTTTTTTTGCAGTTAACTCTAATTTTGATTTTGAATTTTTTTATTTCTATATTTTATTTCTATTTTAAATTAAAAGCCATTAAAGAAACCTACTTATAGAGTATGGAGGATAATTGTGTCATTTTACATTTTAAATGTAAGCAGAGGATATAAATTTATAGATATTTAAAATCTCAAGGTATTAACATGTGGTCATTTGAATTTCGTTCATAATTTTGTTGGTCATTAAGTTACTGGACAAGTATGTGTAGATTTATTAACCGTTAGAGCTTAAATCTAATGGTTTAGGATTCTTCCAACAGTTTGTAGGATTCATCTTTTGTTTTTTTTTATATAAATAATTTCTTTTTCTGAAATGATTTCTGTTTGTCAAGATTTGGTCCTATCGTTTAAAAAGAAAAAGCTCAACCAATACATCAAAAAAAAAAACAAAAGCTTTATCTCATAATTCCCCTAAGTTATAAGTACAAGCCGTATTTTTTATTTTTATTTTTTTAATTTTGCAATTCATTAGCTTTCTTTGTTTTCTTTTTTTAATACTTGCAAGACAACTCTGTTGCTTAAAGATTGAATTTTTTCTCAATTTTCGCGGAAGTTTGAACAAGAGATAAATTATTCCATTCTCAAAAATTTGAAAATATGCTCAATTTATATTCCTCAAACTTTAGAATAACTCCTCCAAGTAAGGATGAATCATAATTAGAATTGTCAAGAGGGTTGAGCCACCTAATCAGTACGGCAACATGATAAAACATGGCGTGACACACCAAAATATAGTTCGTGCCTAATATGCTTAAGTCCATGACATGCCAAAATATGTTTGGTGTCTAGAATGTTGTAGTTATTACTAAGCCACGCCGAACTCTTTATGTTGAGTATGACGGGCTAAGTAGGGCATGGTTACTATGGTATGAATATATACACAACACGATATGATATGATCCACTAACACAATACTTGGCACATTGGTATGGCATTTTAGCAATCATAAATATGAGTTTTATACAATTTTTCAATTATTTTTCTTATCCTACACTTTTTTTTAGGTTTCTTATTTTTTTCTTTTCCTGAACTAAACTCAACTCTAATTGCAAAAAATTAACTATTATTTTATAGTTCTTTTTGTTACTTTTAAATGGGAAAAAATTAAGTCATATAAAGAGATTAAACATTAAAATTTTTCTAATTAAATTGTTCAGTTTTGATCTAAATGAACTAACAGCATCTAGGTACACCACGTTATAACACAAATTATTAACAATATCAGCTATTAATTTAGGACTTTGGACTAGCACAACAAACATGACACCACAAAAAAACATGTTTGTGCTTACTTTAGACATACTGGCACTGTAGCATGTTTGACAGCTCTTACATTTAGAAAGCAAATTTACCTGGTTTGTGGAGGAAAAAATGTAATTCCAAATAAATAAAATAGAAAGCAAATTTCCGTACGGTTTTGCCTGCTAAAGTTCCTTCTAAGTCCCTCTCACTTGAGGTCTCTAACCTAGCAGCTTTCCTTGTTCAATTTTGTCGCTCAACATAGTTTTGCCTATTGCAATTCCAATACGAAACATTAGTTGATTACCATAAAATTTGTCGGTAAGAAAACTATCCCTAAAAATGTAACTTTAGGAGAGGTTAGCCAAGCTTATTATTATTATTATTATTATTCAAGAGCAAAACTAATTTCGTAGGACAAAAACGAGTAGAATACATTCTTACTATTCCATACAAATCATTACACTATTGATGCTCCGAACTTGCCAGTTCTTCCACTTGGGGTAGCTTGTGCGTCCACTGTTGTCAATATCTGGGGTATTGACAGACCCCCCGAGATAACAATTTCTGCACCATATGAAAACCAAAACTCGAGTTATAACAAGATTCATGGATGAGTTTGGTAACTAGTATAAGATTTTGTGAACATTTACTCTACGGAAAGTTATACCAATCCCTTCGCGGACGGATAGATTAGGCCTCAGAATATCATTGGAGCTAATAAGGAATATGTCTCCAATATAAAGGTGGTTTGAAGGCACATATACGCAGCAGAGTTGTTCTTCGCCTACGCTGTGCTGAAGGATAACTGTAGAAGTGATGAATCCAAATGCATACTCCCCAATACGTGGATGCCTAATAATAGCCACTTCCTTGAAGGCATTAGAGCTTTGATCTATATATAAAGGGGCGTCAAAATGGTTTCAGTGAGTTTCAAAATCTTGAAGCCAATACTCGAAGAAGTGTGTAGATATCATTTGATCATCATTACCTACCTGGCGATATTGCTGCGCTTATTTGCTTTGAGGCAGCATAGATATAGCTTACAAGAGGCATTTTCTTAATAAACCATTCCCCAAGAGTAAGAACAGAGGCCCCCAACCATGATGACATGAAAATACCAACTAAGAAGATGAAGGTGATCGAGGTAACAAATCCGAGACCTACCGATTAGAAATTCAGAGAATGAAGGATCATTCACCACTAGTTGTCAACTCAAAAACACTCGAAATATTTTTCTCTTTTAGATTTAGACCATCGTATCAGATGAAATCTGCTTACCGAAAATATTGATCCCTAGTTGATTATAGATTGGAGAGAAAAAACCATCGATAAAACTGATGAAGCCCCATGTCACAAAGAATGTGATAGCCATTGGAAGCAGAATGACACTGCAAAAAAGGATCCGATTTTTCGGGAGAGTACTTGCAGACTATATAGTATCATTTAGAAAACCATCAAACATCTAAGGAGAAATTATCACACATTAAAGAGCTCACTCACACTCACCATCCTGTCATAAACTTCTTCGACGCCCAGCTGCGAATGACTTTGGAAAATGCCTACAAATTAATGGAAAATCTTGTAATACTTTGAACTCAAGACAAAGAGGTAGTAGTTGTTCAACACAAGACTTCGAAATGTTCGTCTTAGATCATGAACAAGAACAGGAAAGAGAGAAGCAGACCTCGCGGCCAGAATTATGGGAAATAGTAGGAGGTAGAGAGGGAGATGGGGACGAGGCCTTGGAGGCTCCATTTCCAGAGACACCCCCTGCAACTGGTATCAACAACTCTAGATCACAATCCCTGTCCCTCTCTCTCGTTGCCATTTTTTTTCCTTTTAATCTTGTCAGTATCAACAGATTCCAACTTTGTTAAAGGAAAAAAAAAAGGCTTTTGAATGAAATTCAAAACCTTTAACCAAGATTCAATCAAGTAAATAAAATAAAACAGAAGCTAAGCCGTTACTCGTGATCACAGAGTTGGAACGGTCCCGTTACACGGAAAAATGGGAAACAGCTAAAATATCGAGATTTCAACTGAACGACGTAGTTTACAAGTCTATGATCTTAGATCCTTTTATTTCGTTATGCATGAAAATGAGACTAATTTGCAGGTTTGCCTTCAAAGTCGTTGAGTGACCACAGCAGAGATATGACAAGAAAAATACAAGGCAAAAGAAAATGATATGGGAAACTTACATTCAGATGTTAATCATAAAAACGTCTTAGTAAGATTACATGTCACAAATCATATACTTATGTATGTATAAAGAGAACAACATTTCCCAAGAAAATTAAAACCAGAATTTCAACCATCGATTTCATCCAGTCTCCTCTTACATTTTACTTATACATTTTAATATATACGAAAAGCTTAGAGCTTTACCACCTAAATTGAATTACGGATATAAACAATTAATTCCTCGCACGCCTCACAAGCCACGCAGTAGAATAGTTTCTCGAACAAGTCAGAATAAGTACAAAACCAGAAAAGGCATCCACCATGCAGCGCCCCTTTGTTCTTTTACTCTAGATTTAGTTCAGGTACTCGCACCAGGGTAGGTGCAGCCATTATAGCCTGCAACCAAAACAGATATATCACAATACTAATTTTAATCAAACAATGAGGATATTTCAAAGTAAAATATATATACACATATATTCGGGAAAAAAAATAAAAAATAAGAAAATACTTACTGGGATTGTTGGAGGAGAGGGTGGCTGTTTGGGAGAAATCACAATTCCATGGATTGCGACCAGCTGTTTGGTAAAGGAGATTCATGGCGAAAGCAGCATGAGAGGCCACCGTATTGGGCTCAAAACAAGCACCGCCCGGTTGGATGGGGCCACAGTCAATCCCATGTCCACAAGCATAATCTATGTTTGCCTGCAATTGGGCATCCGACACTCCCGCCTTCGGTACGCACCAAACGGTAGTTTTCGCCTTCGGTGATGGTGATGATGGAGTTGGACTCACCGGGGTTTTTGGCGTCGAAGGACTCTGGAAAACGACAATCATTTTTAATTATCAACTGCAAACGACAGTGACTACTGAGTTTAATATTATGTTAATTAGTTAATTAATACTGACCTGGCTGCTGCTTTTAGAAAGTCCAACGTCGTAAGTCATGGAAAGATCGGGCTTGAACAGCCCAAATGACCGCTCGGAACCTGGGCCCGGTTTCAAGTCCTCGTCGTAAAGGGCAAACAGGTACGTATCCACCGACTTCCCCGGCATCAGTGGGGTTCCCACCATGGACCGGAGGTGCGCAATCAGGTTTCCGTTGTAGGCTTTGGCGTTCTCCACACTTGGGCCCACCTCGTCGCCATCTCCCTTGTACGGCCACCCCGTCTCGGCCACCACAATCTCCACGTTCTTGAACCCCAGCGAGTTCAATGCAGATCGGATGGCATCGACCTGATTGAAAAATTGGGTTGAATTCTTTGTGAAACTGCTATTTCTCAGATGGGCTTGGGGTGGGCCTTGAGGCCCACTAAATTTGAGTCAATTTCGCTGGAAAGAAAGTGAAACTCACCTGAGCATCAAACATGTTCATGTACTTGATCTTCGTGTTGGAGTCGAAACGCCCGGCGTTGGGTTGAAAGAGACAAAAGGCCAGCGTTTCGGGTCTCGGGTCGCTCCGGTAAGCGAAATACGGGTACGGGTTGATCGCGAACGGCGAATCGGTGGCGTTGTTGAAGCCTAACAGGCCCTTCAAGGCCGGGATGTAGTCAGGGTGGAAGCTCCCGGCGGACGGCGGCTCCGATTGCCGGAGCACGGCCATGGAATGAACGGTCGAGACCTTGATTTTCCCGCCCAGAGAGGCGGATTCGAGGGCATTTTGGACATTCTGCACCGCCGGAACGAGCAGGTTCACCAGAGTCTGGTCGCCCGAGGTCATGACCTCGTTCCCGACGGTGATCAGGATGATCTTGCTGGACGGGTAGAACGGAACCACGTTGGTGTTTACCCAATTTTTGGCGAAATTGGGATCGGAAGCAAGCGCCGGAATATCGCCGTTCGCGGCGCCGATGACGATTCCGACGCCGGTGTTCGCCAGGGCTTTGATTATGGGCGGGTCGGATCCGTACAATCGGACCTTCTCGATCGAGGTCGATTGGAGTAGCTTAGCGGTGGCCGACGGCGGCGGGAGGTTGTCGGCGACTTGGCCGTAGTTTACGCCGATAAATGATTGAGATTCTGCAAGAAAACGGTTGAAATTGATTAATAGTTCTAAAATAATCCAAACCAATGATTAATGAAACTAAAACGTTTATTTCAGCTTTAACAGTTCTAACGTTTCAATATCTTTCTTAAACTTTCCCATCATTTTCTTGGCAACCAAACAGAGCAGTTGTCTTTCTTTCTTTCTTTCTCTCTCGTCCGGTCTGCCCAACAAAAAACCGAACCCAAGGAAAACCATTGCATAAAAATAATTAACCAGTAACTCTAAACTGCCTCTGTCTCTTCCAGGGAAAAAAGGGTAAAGAAAACAGGGAAACCTCCATGGAAAATAAATTTAAAATTCAAAACAAAACCCTAATTTCTGTAAGAACTTACTAGCGAGGTCAAGGGTCAGTAAGAGGCTAACGAGGAAGAAAGCTGTTGTATGAGGAAGCATGATCGCCATGGCCGCCGAACCAAGAAAGTCACTCTCTTTCTCTCTCTCTGTTTCGTGTGTCTCAGAGTTTGGGGTGTGCAAGAAATATACAGGGGGGGAAGCCAAGAGACAGGGGGGCAAAACCGTAAAGTTAACTTTCTGTGGGCTTTGTATTGGTATTAACTTTATAAAAAGTTGAAAAGCAGTGACAAATTCCACCGCCTTATATGGAGTATGTGTGAAAACTTGAAGCTGTAAGTATTGGCGTGGATGCGACGCGTAGTGTTTTTTGTTTTTTTTTTTGGCTCCTCTAACGCCAACAACCAATCAAAATTCATAAACAAAAAAGGGATTAACTTAGTTTTGCAGCTTCGTGTAAAAAAAAGCCAGACTTTGGGAGAGAGAATGATATAGTGGGAAAGTTGCTTTAATATCAGAACGACAGAACTTGATCAAAGTCCTATTTTTCAATATTGACGTAAATGCCCCTGCATTATGACCGTTACAAGCCGTTGCGGACTTCGGATGAAGACGAATTGATGAGCTGAGCTGTCAGTTAGAGGCATTATTTGGCACGTGAGCGGTATCTAGTGAATTGGGTTCTTTTGGGATCCGATGTCTCCAAGCCCAGGCCGGGAGCTCTGATTTCCATGTCACTGAAAACCATAACACCCCTTTACGATTATTTCCGCTCTTTTTTTCCCCCTTTTTTTGTAATACTTTTGGCGGAATTTCTTTTAATAGAAAAGTATATATTATATAAGGATAAAATCGTACATCTTAATTTTATAAATTATCATCATCTAATTAATATTTTAATATTTATCATAAATAAAATATAAAAAAAATAAAAATTATCGTACAAATCATATAATAATATTAAAATTGATAACCATGTATTATCCATTATATAAAGCTATCAAGAGTGTAGGCTCTAGTTCGACTCTAGTTCATGTTTTCAAAAAATAAACCTAGAAGTTCTAGCAGTCAATGTATAGGCCAAGCCACAAGATTTTTTACTTACCAACTAAGAAACAAACAGCATCCCTTTTGGTTGCAGAACGTGAAAACATTTCTAGCACAAACAAAAAGCATTAGGCAATACATAAAGCAAAGCATTATCAACAACAGCACGCTGTTAAAAAAAAAAAAAAAAAACAAAAGCCTCTCAAATAATTGTAGAATATTGGTTACTTTCATAAATAAGCGCATAAAGTCGGACAAACTTTAGGGTATTGTGGCTTGTGGGTATAATTGATTAACTGGTGCACAAGCAATCTTTCAAAATTAAATAACAATTTAAAAAGGAGATCTAAGATGTTACGTCGAATATTTAACTCTCTAACCTGGCTACTCATTTGTAGCATTAATCTATCTAGCTCCTGGAGCAGATAGTAGTCACAATAAGATATTTTGTACAAGGCAAACACTTTAAAAGCCCCCCTCTGGATACTTCAATTTATATTCATTCATCCCCATAATTAAATCCTCACTTTTTGATACTCTATTTGATTATTTAAAAGAAATCATTTATTTATAGCGCCCCACACCCCAAAAAAATCTATATTTGACTCTTTGTGCTAACTGCAAAGCACAAGAGCCTACCTTTAGACCAACTACGCTTAAGAAAACTCGGGGATCATTATTATTATCGCCTTCACACTATAGTCTCTAACTTTTGGACCAATAAAACTTGGAGATCATGATTACGGCCCTGACACATTACCATCTCGATTCTCGAGCTTTTGGACTAAACAAGCTTAAGAAAACTTGGAGACATTATTGTCTTTCAGATTGGGAATTAGGAATTTAGACTCAAATCTTTGTTTTTTTACATTTTAATCTTTAATCTCCTATTTAATTTGTATTTTCTGTGTTCTAATTTTGTATAAAATTTTATGTTATGTCCCTGAAAAACAATCTTGAGTTCGTTACTACTATTAGTTTTTAATTAATTTTTTTTTATCTTTAACAAATTTATTGAAACTATTATAAGTACGCATCTTTTGGAAGGAAGTCGGGCCAATTTTGTTTAAGTACTGTATTATAAACTCTGAGATTCCCTAAAGCCCTTTGCATTCAATGTATATGTGACGAAAGATCTGATTTGTTAAATATTATCAAATAATTAATTAATTATTTAAAAGATGAATTAATTAATTATATTATAATATGTGGATAAATATGTTACAACAATATGTGTTTTTTGTTAAAATAAAACATAAAAAATAAAGAGATAAACACAAAACGTTTTTAACGTAGTTTGGTACTCTCCTGCTTTACCAGGTCACGCTCAGAGATTAAACAAATTAATAAAGTGTAAAGATTACAAACACTAATTGACTAATTCAATAAAAGACTCATTTTTTTTTTAATTTCCGCAATGTGTTGTAACAACTCCATTAATTTTATTTAGCGAGCTCCCATTATTTTGTTGATCTTTTGTAGGTGAATTCCTTTCATTGGTCCGGATCTATCTCATTTCGAAGACGTATCGTTCTTCTTCCGAAGAACAAGATGTACTCAAATAAAGTATTTAGATTACTCTAAAGTTCTCTAAGTCTCACAATGACAATAAAACATATTTTATGCCTTACAAATAAAAGCTCTCTCTAAGAATATTCTCAATGAAGTGCCAACAAATCTCTTAGACTTACTAAGTTTTTATAGATAAATTTTAGTCCCTTTCTATATCATATATAGTGTGAAAAGACTGAAATAAAATGTGGAAAGTATTAAAGAATAAATCAAAATACTTTTAAAAAATGTAGCCTGCCAATAACTTTCTGCACAATTACCAGAAACACGTCTAGGTGTTTTGGGAAGTGAATTAGTTGAAATCACTCTATTATACTTATAAATACTTTCCTTAAAGATAATGATTGATTTCACAATTAACTAGAATCAATTAATTCAATCAAGAGAAGTTTCTTTAAAGTGACAGATCTGTCACAACATAAAAGACAAGTAGATTTGGACAAATTTGACAGCTCATCATTAAATTAAAAAGAAATCAATTTAATTTAATGAGATAAATAATCAACACCAGATATGAATGAAAATAAAACTTAATTATCTCAGAAAATTACATAGCAATAAAAATTAATGATTGAAATAGATAAGGTAAGAATGAATCAATTAAATCAAAAGGTAAATAAATCTTTAAATAGAAACTAATCAAAAATAAGATCAAATCTTATCTTAATCGCCCAAGACAGCCGGTCATGAAAATCCCTCAAAATAAAATTCTATCATCCTTCTAGAAACAACGGATATGAAAATTAAGTTCAAGACGGAAAAAGTGAAAAGTTTCAAAAAATAGATTCCAAAAATGGAATCTGTTGTAAGCAGGATAGAAAACCTGCTGTAACAAGTTATTACAACAATAACTAATCTATAGTAATAATTGTTAGAATTTGGCTTATTAGCTTTTGTAATTATTTTGCACTTTGTCTCACATTACTTATGTATGAATATTTAGGGTTTACAGTCTGTAATTGATTTTAATCATCCCAAAATTAGTTCTCTATTAGTGAAGATTTTTATTCTTAAGGATCTCTATAGTTTTGTTTTTATCCTTTTACTTATTTATTTCTGGGTTTTTGCATTATAGCCTAGATTTTATATTTCTTCTTATTTGAAGTTAATGAAGTGGTCAGCAACGCTTCAAGGATGTAGGCAATTTGCTGAATCTCGCTAAATTTTGTGTTCTCCTTTATTTTGCATTTAGTATTTTCTGTGCATTTTCTATTTTCATTAATTTCAATAGATAGTTGGTAGTTTATATTTAATATTATCTTAGTATTAAATATAAACATTTGAAGTAGTAGTGTTTCTGGTGTACAACAAGTGGTATCAGAGCAGTAGGTTCGCCCTAGGCTTTGTTTAATAGCTATTTGAAATATTAGCAGAAATGTTAGAATCTTTATCAATGTCGGCAAAGACGAAGATTGTGACTAGTAGAGAAATTTGATGGCCGAAATAACTTCAGCTTATGACAGTACGAGGTATTGGATGGTTTATATCAACAAGATCAGGATATTGCTTTGGAAGAGACGAAACCGGAAAAAATGGATAATAAAGAATCGGAGAGGATTAATCGTCAAGCTTGTGGTATGATTCTCTCATATTTTTGTAGAGAATAGAAGTATCTATTCATGAGCGAGACTTCTACAAGTAAGCTGTGGAAGGCGCTCGAGAACAAGTACATGAAGAAAGCAATGGGAACTGACTATACTTGAAAAAGAGACTTTTCCACCTTCAGTTGAAACCTGGTACGACTATTGGCAACCACATTGGTACTTTCAATCAGTTGATAATATATTTGTTAAATTTGGATGAAACCTTCAAAGATGATGATAAAGCAATATTGTTGATTGGGTCCCTTCCTGATAAGTTAGATTATTTCTGTATTACGTTTTCATGGGAAGGAAAAATTATCCTTCGATGAAGTGAATGCTCATTGTACAATCATGAGATTCGAAAGAAAAATCAAAAGGAGAATATGAACATTTCAGTAGAAACACTTACCGCAATGGGACGTAGTCAAAGTAGAAAGTAGGAAAAAAAAAGGTAGATCTCGTTCGAAGGGAAGACCTGATAAGGATGAAAGTGCCTTTTGTTTTGTCATGAAAAAAGGCATTGGAAGAAAGATTGTCCGAAGTTACAGAATAAAGGCAAGGGCAAGGCTACTTCTGATGCATATGTAGCTGAAGTCGAAGGTGATGAGTCAGATTTTGATCTAATTAGTCAATTTTTGACATCACAACATGATGAATGGATTTTAGATTCAGATTGCACTTATCATATATGTCCTCATAAGGAGTGGTTCTTCTACTTTGAAAAGCTAAATAGTAGAGTTGTTTATATAAGTAATGATGAATCATGTAAAATAGCAGGGGTAGGTTCAATTCGATTGAAGAATCATGATGGATTAACTAGAGTTCTGACAGATGTTTAGTATGTACCAAAATTGAAGAAGAATCTCATCTCTTTGGGAGCTTTAGAATTTAAAAGTTTCACTATGTCTATACGAAATAGAATTTTGAAAGTCACTTCAGGCTCTTTGGTGCTAATGAAAGGTATAAGAAGAAATAAATTGTGTTACTATAATGGTAGTACAATTATTAGATCAGTTGCTGCAGTTTCTGAGGATGATAAAGCTTCAGAAATTACCATATTATGGCATATGTGTTTGAGACATGTAGGGGAAAAAGTTTTCTTTAGTTTAGTGAAGTAAGGCTTACTGAAAGGAGCGAAGACCTGCAAGTTAGACTTTTGTAAATATTGTGTTTTGGAAAAATAGACAAGAGTGAACTTTAGCATAATAATTCATAATATTGAGGGTATTCTAGATTATATTTATTCTGATGTATAGGGACCTACCAAGACAGCTTCTTTGGGAAGTATGCATTATTTTGTTACTTTTGTCGAGACTTTTCTAGAAGAGTTTGGGTATATGTAATGAAGATTAAGGATGACGTACTTGAAATATTCCTTAAATGGAAAAAGATGATTGAGACTCAGACGGGTAGAAAGATCAAACGACTTCGATCAGGCAATGGCAGAGAATATGAAAGTAATAGATTTTTAGGAGTTTGCTAGTCTGAAGATATTGTGTGTCACTTTATAGTCCGAAAAACACCATAGCAGAATAGGGTTGCAGAATGTTTGAATCAGACTTTATTGGAAAAAGTTTAGTGTATGTTGTCTAACACTGGGTTGGGTAAAGCTTTCTGGGCTGAGGCAATTATATATGCATGTCATCTCGTTAATCATTTACCATCAACTACAATTAGAGGCAAAAACATGCTAGTGATTATGATTCTTTACATGTATTTGATTCCATTGCCTATTATCATGTGAAAGAATCCAAGTTGGATCCAAGAGCCAAGAAAACATTATTTATGGGTATTACCTCAGGTATAACGGGATATCAATTTTGGTGTCTAAGCTCGAGGAAGATTTTATTTAGTAGGGATATTATTTTTGATGAGTCTGCCATGTTGAATAAGGTAACAGAAGATCAAAAGATGACTATTAGTGTTCCACAACAGGTGGAGCCTAGTCGACAGTAGGTGAAATTTGAGAAAGCAATGACAGTAGTCCCAACTAATGTTGTTGAAAATAGTGGTGACACTCTATTGACAAAGGAAGATAGTGAAGATGATGAAGAGATTCCAACCTAAGAGCCTCAACAGCAGCAAGAATCAATTGCACATAATAGGCTAAGACATGAAATTCGTAAACTTGCTCGATTTATTGATATGGTGGCCTATGTACTTCCCATTATAGATTATGATGTTCACTCCATGTAAAAAGATGCAGTCAAAAGTTTAGAAAGAGAATAGTGGGAGAAAGCAATAGAGGGAGAAATGCAGTCTCTTCGGAAGAATGAAATTTGGAAGCTAGCTTAACTATCGAAGCATAAGAAGGTAATTGGATGCAAATGGACATATACAAAGAAAGAGGGATTTTCTGATAAGAATGATGTTTACTTCAAAATAAGATTGGTGGCAAAAGAATATGCTTAGTTAGAGGGAATTGATTACAATGAGGTATTTTCTTCAATTGTTAAACATTCTTCCATTAAAATTTTGTTAGCCTTAGTAGTACAGTTGGATCTTGAACTAGTTCAATTGGATGTGAAAATTGCATTTTTACACAGTAATTTAGAAGAGGAAATCTATATGTCTCAGCTAGAAGGATTAAGGTTGTTGGAAAAGAAAATTGGGTTTGCAAACTAAAAAGATCACTTTATGGGCTGAAACAATCGCCAAGGTAGTGATACAAGTGATTTGAACGATTTATGATGGGTCAGAACTACACAAGAAGCAAGTTTAATAGTTATGTGTATTTTTGCAAGCTCCGATGTAGGTCTTTTATTTATCTACTCTTGTATATTGATGATACATTGATAGCTTCGAAAAATCAAGGAGAAATTGAGTCGTTGAAGGCTTAGTTGAATCAAGAGTTTGAGATGAAGGATCTCGGTGAAGTGAAGAAGATTCTCGGGATGGAGATTAGTAGAGATAGAGAGAGAAGCAAGTTTAGTTTGACTCAGAAATAATATTTGAAGAAAGTATTACAACGTTTTAGTATGACTAAACAATCAAAACCTGTTAGTACACTATTTGCTCCTCATTTCAAGCTTAGCACGTCTTTGTCTCCAAGTACAGATATAGAGCGAGAGTACATGTCACAAGTTTCGTATTCAAATACGATTGATAACTTGATGTATGCGATGGTGTGTACGAGACCTGACATTTCACATGCAGTTGGAGTTATGAGCATGTATATGCATGATCTGAGGAAAGATCATTGGCAAGCTATGAAATGGATTCTACGGTACTTATTGAAGACTATAGATGTTGGTTTGGTTTTTGAGCGGGATGATAGACTTGGTCAGTATATAGTTGGTTATGTTGATTCCGATTATGCTGATGATTTGGATAAACGTTGTTCAACTACTGGATGTGTATTCATATTTGCAAGAGCACCAATCAGTTGGAAGTCTACTTTGCAGTCTACAGTTACTTTGTCTACTACAGAGGTGGAGTACATGGCAGTTACAAAAGACTGTGAAGGAAGCTATTTGGTTACAAGGATTACTGGAAGAGTTGAGAGTTGTTCAGGAGCATGTATGTATTTACTCTGATAGTCAGAGTGCCATTTACTTAGCAAAGAATCCAGTATACTATTTACGTATGAAGCATGTTGATGTCCGACATCATTTTGTGCGAGTGATTATTGATGAAGGAAAGATACTGCTTCAAAAGATTGGGACTGCTAAGAATCCTGCAGATATGATGACCAAGGTGGTGATATCGATAAAGTTCAGTTATTGTTTAGACTTGATCAACATTCTACAAATTTGATGGCGCCTTTTGGCACATAAAGTGGCGTTGCTGTAATAGATAGAGGATACACAAATGGAAAAATTTGGGTGGGACTTGCTAACTCGTCAACGTGGAGATTGTTAGAATTTGACTTGTTAGCTTTTGTAATTATTTTGTGTTTTATCCCACATTGCTTGTATATGAATATTTGGGTCTATAGTTGGTTATAAATAAAGCCTTCTATAATTAGTTTTAATCATCCCAAAATTAGTTCTCTATTGGTAAGGACCTTTATTCCTTTGTTTTTATCCTTTTTCCCATTTATTTCTGGGTTTTTGCATTATAGCATAGATTTTGTATTTCTTCTTATTTGAAATTAGCAAAGTGGTAAGTAACGCCGATGACGTAGGTAAGTTGCCGAACCTTGCATTTTGCATTTAGTAGTTTATGCGCATTTTCTGTTTTCGTTAATTTTGTGTTCTCCTTTATTTTGCATTTAATATTTTCTGCGCATTTTCTATTTTCGTTAATTTCAGTAGCTAGTTGGTAATTTATATTCAATATTATCTTAATATTAAATATAAACATTTAACTGCGACGCAACAATGACTATCTTACCTAAAGAGTTTGAAATTTTTGAAATATAGAATGCCAAAATCTTGGTCTAACATATGTGCCTGCTTTATTCCACGTTGAGAATATCATGGGCAACTACGGATTCAAAAGTATACAAATAAAATACAAAAGAAGTCCAAACTTTAAATAGATTGCTTGCCAATGGTGCATTTCGAAACACGGTTATGTACAAAGTAAGTGGTGGGTCCTGTAAGTTTATAACTTGTTTTTTATTTTTATAATTATTTTTTATTTTTCGCGTTCACCACTTGTTTCAATGTGGGCGAAAAAAATGGTAAACGAAACAGAGCCTACGATGGATTAATTCTTGCAGCGTCTGAAGCAATTAGTCACTGCAAGACTTTGAGAAGTCTACATAAATCCCCATATTATGAGCCGGTGACCTTTTGCATTTTTTTTTTCACGTAAACAGGTTTTTTTGAACACGCATAATCGTGAGCAGTCACATAGATAAGTAATTAGCATAGTATTTTTCCAAGTCCCAACAAAGAAAACTATAGTAAAGAACACATATCAATAAGGCATTACCTTAGTCCTTTTTTTTTTTTTTTTTCAATTCCAATATAGGCTAGAAAAATAAACCAAACTATGTACTATTTTCTTCTAATCTTCTTTGTTTTATATATAACTATGAAAAACTCATATGTAAGATCAGATCACCTGTGATATCGTCCAAGAGTCCATTGAGCAAATATTTCTCAACATCCCTAACAACCTCATCAATTTCGATGAATGCAAACATGCCCTCATTCCAACCCAAATCCCACATGCAATTCACGTGCGGGTCTTTGTTATAAACATCGCTTTCCAACATCCTAGGCAGATACTCATGATCAGCTTCGCAATCCACTGCCCCGTTCCTACCGTAGGATCTCAATTTGTCAAAGTCCTTAGTCAACTGTTTGACCAGCCCATCGAAGGTTGTTGTCATAATGAAACTTATGGCAGTTTTCACACAAGGATGAAGGGCCAGCTCTTGTTTCCTCCCTTTTCTTCTCATCAGTTCATAGCCACAGTCTAATTTGAGCTTTCTATCTTCATTGTGATATTGATGGTCATGGTCATGACCACCAGCGTTGAGAACGTCAATGGGGATATCGAGTTTGAAGAGGGCCTCCGCTGTGTTAAGGAACAGTTGGCTCTTTATGAGTATCTGCTTGAGGTGGTTTTCAGTTTCTGTGAGCGGCTCCTCCAATCTTTGTTCGCTTGGTTTGATGTTTTCGATGGTTTTCTCTTGCTTCAATTGTGGTTCGAAGGAGATTTCCTTGGTTTCTTCATTATGGGGTCCTGAAATTTGATGACCAAGAATATTGATTTGTCTAAGGTTACGTGTTTCTAGATGAATAAAGAAACGAAACGACAATATCTCGAAAAAACGACATCAACTAAGAACAGTTACAAAACAGTTAACGGCAACATCTATATCAACGTACATTTGAAAAACGACAGCATCAGGAAAATAATGCAATTCTAAAAGGAAACGACCTTTCATTTCCAAACTACAGTATTCCATGAAAACGACAACATTTAAGTAAAACGATAGGATCCATGAAAACGTCATTATTTTTATAAGAGCGACATTGTTTTAGCAAACACCAATTCTACAGGGGAAAATGATAACACATGAAAGACATATGAAAGTGCGATTTTTGGAAAACGCCAGTATTCAGAAATTAACATTAATTTTCTTTAAAAAGATATTAGGATTTTCAAGCTAATAAATATTTATAGAAAATGACAATATAAAAAAACGACGATACATTATAACAAAGAAACAAAAATCTTTGAAAAGCGACATTGAGGATATTCAATTGTGAAATAAATACGACATTCATAATAGTTTGAAAATGACATTATATAAAACGACAATATTGAAAAGAATACTACTCTGGGATCACAGATACAACAAAATTATTTCAACGACGTCATCTAAGAAAAAAGAAAAGACACAATTCAAATTTATATTTAAATGTATTCCTTGACATTTGTAGTTCGAGAGCAATAGAATGGTAATCTTCAAAGGCGGGAAGCAAATATTGTACTCACCAATAACTTCGTTTGGAACGTCTCCACCGGATTGGGGCTCTTGATCTTCGCAAAAAGGTGCTTGATCTTCTTGAGTAATAGGTATCGCGATTTGGCACTGTATAAAAACCAACAATATAATTTTGTTACTTTGTACGGCAAGCAATCCTATAATATCCAAACTCTTTTGTAGATTAAAACAGTTGCAGGAAAATGCAGTTTGAATAAAACATCAAGGCATAATTCACATTCGATATGGTATATAATTATTTAAGCTCAGTAAAAATGTACTTACGCTCTCATTTGAAGCTGGAGCTTCTGGCTCTCTCAAGCATTTATGGTCATCTTCGTTTGAAGTATCCAGGGTGTAAGCGTTGTCAGTTTCCTTTTTAAGCAATTCTTGGGCCAAATCCATCGGTTGTTTGGTTGCCATTATTCTGTTGGACTTGATAATTCGTGGTTCCGCTTCTTCTGGTCTTATATCTCTAAGTTTTTCAACCCTTTTGGATTTCACGTCCTTCAATATTGAACTCTGATGTCTAGCGGCCCTTGCCATGTTGCTCAAGGTCCCGTTTCTTCTGGCGACTACGTCGATTCTTCGAGAGGACTCGCTTTTATGCACTCTTGCAACTTTTTCTCTCTGTATGATTGGTACATGAACAGCTTTCTCATCCATAACTGGCGGAATGCGAGGCTTTTCTTTTATTGATTCGGGTTCCTGTACTCCTGGGGACAAAATTTGATCTGGGTTTGAATTATTCGAATCTTTATCGAAGTTCGATTCAGCTGAACCTCTTTCTCTGACCATATCATCATCCTGAACCCTGCCATTTGGACGCCGCTCAGTTTGGATTGCATTACTAGCCTTTTTCACACTTCTCTTATTCATCTTTTCTTGGTTCGAGTGTGTCTGTTTTTGTTGCAAATTTATTCCGTCACGGGCGGGTTTCGATGAACTCTTGGGCATAATTTCACTTCCCTTTTGTTTTCTTGCCTGTGAAACTTGTTTTCCACCTTGTTCCCTCTCTTCTGATACTAATTTTCTCGGCATAAGGGGCTGTTGGGGTTCTAGATTGCTCTGTGACTTCCTTTGACTGCTTGAGGACTGTTTCTTATTATCCATTCGACTTGGACTGCTCTGTTTGAGTTGAACTACTACATTTTGTTGCTCATCTCTCCTTGTCATGGCCTTTTCTGATCTTGTCACTGATGTGCTCGCTTGCGAATTTTCCCATGGCGATTGTTCATCGTCAATAACCACTTCAAAGTTGACATGGGCAGGCATGTTTTTTTCTTTGTACCGCACAAATGAAGTGATATGAGAAACTGGATTCTTACTAACTTCTACCACTTTTTGTTTTTTGGGTGGTACTAGATTCTCAGGGCCTTTAGCCTTGTGTCCAACAATTTTGGTGGTTTCTTCTTGTGTCGCTCTCCGAGAAGTCTCTCTTTCATCTTTTGGTCTGGAACTGAAGTTTTTCTGTGTGGTAGAAGTTGAATTATCAGTTTCAGGAAGCTTATCCAGCCCCATAAGTTTCGCGATCACGTTGGGAATTCTCGCCTTCTCTGATTTAGAATCCGACGGACTCGGTTGATTCTTCCGTTCTGATAATGTGGAAAGACTTCTGGCATTGGAGCCATAACTGATTGATCGACTGTGGGAACTTGATCTTGGGGCAGCCACCAATTGACTGTCATGGTTGAAGTTATTATATTGTTCTGTTGAGTTAGTCAGAGCTGGCAGCCTCTGCTTATGGCCGGTTCTTCCAAACTCCTGGATGCTATTTCTTGAGGGCTTGTCAAAGGAGAATCTAGGAAGGTCTAATTTCCACTCCTCGGCTATATTCGCTGTACTTTCATCGTCGTCTTCCTCGCCTTCCTCGAGCAATTTGATTCTGTTCTTTTTCTTCTGTGGGCTAACCATGTACCCTGAAGCTTCCTGCAAGTTGACAAGCATCTTCAACGAGTTCTCCAAATCTATGGCGCCTTTGAGTAGTTCCTTTCCTATTTCGATCGAGTACCGATCAAAGTTGAGGCCGTTGGAGCAGGCTCTAAGGATTTGATTCAACTTCATTGCCCCTTTTGATATTTCTTCAATTTGGATAGGAGAAAAGGCAGGCAACTGGCTAGTTGAAGGCCGGTGCCTATCTGCACTGCTTACTGATCTCCTTCCCATTTGCTGTAGAAATCCCAGCATTGAACTTCTTGTGGATGAATCTGTTCTTCCAAGTTTTCCGGCATTTTCGATTGCGAATGTCAAAGCCATAGAAAGATCTCCAAATTGCTCCGAGCTTTGGCCTCTTCCGTAAGAGACAATCTGTTTTGATGCTTCTCCACCGAAGGATAATCTACTACTTCCAGTAGACTTGTATCGGGCATTTCCAGTTCTGGAACCAATCTACACCAAGTAAATTGAGATTTTAAGCCAAGTAAAGTTCATTTCATTTGTTTCAGCTAATGAAAGATAGAGTTAATTTCAAGTTTAATTGCTCACCATTTCGTTTGTTCTTACATCTTTGGATCCCCTATAGTTTTGTTTGGCGTAAGAATAGGCATCTGTACAAAAGTAGCTCATGCTCATGATAATCAATTAAAAGTGTACCCTTTACCTATTGAAGTGTTACCATTTATGCAGTTACATGATTGTTATGCAAGTTGCCAAGTACATATAATTTTACTGAAGGAATTAAACTCCTTCTTTATGTAACAAAAGGATATATATATATATATATATATAATGGTTGCATAGGTATTTATTTTTATTTTATTATACCCGTTGGATTATCATTTAATTATAATTCAATAATTATATTAAAATATATAAAACAACGTGTATCATAAGTATTATTTTTTTTACTTTTTAATATAAAAAAAATGTACAAGAAAAATTTTCATTAGTTATTAATGAAAAAAAATACCTAGCATCCATATTTAATTACCCTAACTAAATATAAATTCACATATGTGTTTTTTACATGTTGGTTATTATTTTTTTTGTTGGATTAGGGGAAGAACGTGAACAAAAATAATTAAAGTTTTGGTTTATGGTCACTGGTCTTCTTTATTATCTTCCAATCCATCCATGTTAAATGCATACTTAATGTCAGTACGTCAGTCATAATATACCCCCGAACTAATTAATTCCACATTCGAATTATAGTAATAAATACTTAAAAGAACTGATAAACATTATATACATATATATATATATATTGGTTTTTTTTTTTCAGGTATATATGAGATTGAATAATGATTCTTATAACTTACAAGCTTCTTTCAGAATCTTATGGTGCCGACTGCTTTTGGGTAATATTGCTTGCATGCACTAACCAAGAATCACGATCCGAAAAAAGGTTCAGCATTAAGTACTATAGCGGGTATATATTTGATAGCTTGGTTTTGAAGTAACCAGACTTTCTCACACCCAGAAGATTATACTAAAAACACATTAGCTTCTTGGACTTGAACACTAAAGAATTTTTGAATGGTCGTGACTCATGACCAATTCAAACATGAACACAAAATATGGATTATATAAGTATGTATAATATATGCCATGCAATGTAAATAAAATAATATTGAATGGTAAATTATTAATTACTTACCTATGATAGCCATTGAATTGGAACGGTTTGAGCTCTGTGATGAAGCAGCCATTCGCTCCTTTCGGAGACGAAGATCATCCAAGAGCTTCTGAGCAAAATCCGATCTCTTTGCCATGATCACCACCGTCTGATCAGATTCTGATCAACCACAAAATACAATATCCTTTCAGCTACAAAATGCCCACGTTTAGTTTTAGTCTGTCGGCATTTTTCTTACTACAGATAAACAAAATAACAAAACAAAGAGAGAGAAAGATGAATGCTCTGTTTTCTTTTGCAGGTAGAGGGATTCTTTCAGAGTTCGGTGAGTTGGGAAGTCCATTCCAAAGTAATAAATAAATAAATAAATAGTTGTGACTGGTTTGACGTGAACGTTAGCTCTCTTGAATCTGACATTTGAATCGTTGCTGACTTTTTTTCTAATCTAAGCAATAGCAAAGATTTCAAAGCCCTTCGCTTACAAGTTTCCCTTTTTGTCTCTCTTTTCTTTATCAACCATATGCTTCTTCCTCTTCATCTCTCTCTCTCTCTATAATGATTCATTTTAATAGGCTTTTGAAGTTGACAGGTAATTGTATAGTTATATCTTTATAAAAGGAAAAGAATCTAATATTTGGGATTTGAGTGCATAATAATGACATTTGCGTATCTTTTTGTTTCTTAATTTTTATCTTAGTGGGTAAAGTGTCTTCTGAGGTGTTGGTAATATGATCAAGAAAAGTATCACTTACAATGCGGACATTCTTTTCTATAGTATAAGAAAAGGCAATTGTTGAACTAGTGAACTCTACCTTCTACCAGAGATTAATAATAATTGGGATAAACAGAAATTCGTAAAAAAATAAAAGTCAACCAACAAAAATAAGAACATACATACGACCCACCAAGAAACCTCTGAAACACACACTTTAATTTTATGTTTTCCACATGACCCATGAAGACCTCATACGAACTTTCGGATTCGTTTTTTGACTCGTGAATGAAGAGCAAATGGGCTGAGTTTGAGACATCGAGAATGGCCACATTTAATATAAAATAAATAATTATGGAACGTGGTACACGAAAAAAATATAATATAATATGATAATCAGTTAGTGTATGAGTGATTATTGATAAAATAGTGACTTGAAAGTTTTTAAAGTTTTTCAACTATGAAATATATATATATATATATATATATGTATGTATGTATATAAGTCGATTTGTTAGCTTTTAATTAATATGCTAACAATACAATATTGATGCAGTACCAAAACTTCGAAAATACAAGATAATGATTATTTTATTTCAGATTGTGATTTAATTGGACCAAGTGGTTCCCTATGTCTCACATCCTCGACCACCTACATGTATTAATCAAACGAAATGGTGTTTGTATAAAACAAATGAAATGTTAAAACATAAAATATTCAGAAAAATCAACTAAGGCTAATTTAATTATTCTAGAATTTTCGGGAGTATATATGAATGTATAAGGGGAGAGGGTTCCGATTCTAGTTACACTATTTATGTATTAATTTCATAAAAAAATAATTTAATAAAATATTCAGGAAAGGAAAAAAAAAAAAGTGAGAATCCATATTCCGGTGTCTAATAATCTTAGTAGGGAACATTGTTGCTCGTAATATGCGTACACCAAAACTTTATTTTCGAGAAAATTATACGATAATTATTATTTATTTATTTAATTTGAAAATTTCCGATCATTTTATTTAATTGATTTAATTAAGACATCACAAATACTTAGAGTAAAAATTTTTCAATTTATAAAGTTCATTATCTAAGAGTATACTTTATCAAATCATGACATGTAGCACCTAAAAAATGAGACAAAATAACCAAAATCATCCAATAAAACAAATTAAACATCTAAAAATAAAAAAAGGCAAACAACTCAAGTGCAAATATAAATAAACACACTCGCATAAATAAAGAAGAGACTAATTCCAAAAATAATTACCATCAGTTGGTAGTGGCATTAGGACAAGAGTACCTATCTAGAGCTGTAGCTCTTATATTAGATCAGGGTTTCCCGCATATATGATCGGGCTTGGTACTCTATGAGTAGCCACCAATAAATAGACCTTGTGAATAAAACACCCTTGTCTTATTAGCTAACAAAGGCACGAGAATCAAACTTTAATTGAATAATATAAAGAAGTGAGGGAGAAATTTATAAGGGGAGAGGAAATGATGACCGATAATGAGCGTGTATTTTACTCACAAATCAAGTATTCTCTAAATTCAAATAATTATAACTTCTTAAGTATTTGTGTTGTTTTAATATTATTTGTGTTTTTATTATAGAAAATAAGAAATTAAGACTTAGTATATATTTAGCACCAAAAAGAAGAAGTTTATGAAGCCATTAATAGCCAAAACAAGACTAGGAGCATTAAAGAAAGCTAAAAAGCTCAACTAGATCAGTAGTTAGGCGCCGCAATATCTAAACTCTAGAGCATTGGTACTGCGGTGTCTTAGCACTAGAAACATTGGCTGTGCTGCTAGAAATGGGCATTACGTTGCCAATTCATTTTTCGGCACGTGTACAAGCCACATTTTTTCTATTTTATAGCCACGTGTTTACTCGTATTTGGCAGACTTTAAAGGCGATTTTTGGCTCTTAATCTAATACCAATGGATGGTCAGATTTCTCCCTTTCTTAGCTTATTTTAGTATCCTTTAAATACATATTTTAGCCTTTATTTTAAGGGGTGGAGAGTTAGAGAGGAGGCAGACCTTTGAGAGCTGAAAAATCCGAGAGAGAGAGAGAGAGAGAGAGAGAGAGAGAGAGAGAGAGAGAGAGAGAGAGAGAGAGAGAGAGAGAGAGAGAGAGAGCTTTGGAGTTGAAATTTGGAGATAATACTTGAGAGATATACTTGAAGAATTGAAGGATTGAAGTTCTACATCCATAAAAGAGTTTTCTCTTCCTCTTTCTTACCCTAATCTCACTTGAATTTTATATTGCGCATATTGTATGATTTGTTTGGAATTATGAAATTCTTTATGAGGTTAGCCATGGATTCTACTATGCTTAGATTGATTTTCTATGTTAGGATTTGATGTATCTTTTTATACTTTATTTTGAAAATTTTGGCATATTTTCTATTGTCAATTCATTTATGTCTCTCCTTGCTTATTGCCTCTAATTTATATGGCCAACGAATTAGTTGAACTTAGGTCATGATTTTGTTACTCAAGAGAGTTGATTTCATAAACTAGAATTGAGAAGCATAATTTAGGTTGTTGTGAGACCTAGAGAAGATCAACACCTAAATAATCAAATTAGGAAGTCTTAAGGGCTAAAACTTAATGAGTTCTTAGACTAGGTTAGATAGAGATATAACTTAGGTACTTAGGCATATTATCTCATTCGGCACTCAAGAAAGGAAATGAGGTTAGATTAGGTCTCTTAATCAATGAATTTAATGGAATTAGGTTAGTAATTGCTTAATTTGACAAATTTTGGAATAATTAGGAGAAAATATGTGCTTAGAAAATCAGTGCATGATAATTTTATTTACACTTTATTCTTTTTATCTTTATTTTTATTCATTTTATTTTAAACTCATTTACTTTTGATGTCTAGATAAAATTAAATTATGATAATTTTGGTACTTAACAGCTAATCTAAATTCTAATCTCTGAGGAATTGACCATTCTTGCGACTTTACTAGTTAATTCTAGATTTTACTAGACTTGCTAGGTTAGTTAATAGGAGATAATTATGAATATTAATTTGGTATTGAGTGTTTATTTCCAATGACTAAACTGCTCATTATTAACTGCCAACCACACTACTAGTTTTACTCCTAGATTTTTTTAAGACATTTAAAAATATAGAGAAATATTCCTTTTCCCTCTAAGTATTTAATTTGACAAAAACCTTTGCGAGGATGAATTTTTTATATTTAAGTCACATTTTATTATGTGAAATGTGGGAAAAAATGGCATTCAATAAAAACTTCATAAATTCATTAAATTTTTTACTAAACTAAAATTAACATTTGAAACACTCTAACTCAATTGATGGAACTTAGCTTGAAAATGTAACGAGATAGATTATGATAAGTATTTTTTTTATTTCAATTTACATAATAGCATATGTATTTAAAACAATATATAGAATACATTTGCAGATCCATCTAGATATTGTAATTTATAATTTTAAGTAAAAATTTTTAGCATAAAACATAATAAGCTTCATATTAAAAGAATCAAACTAATCAAGGTCATCTATGGATACGGGCCTATGAGTCTAATGAATGGATAGTTTTCTTGCACCATTCACCACATGTGCATGCTCTCGTATCTTTAACTCAATGGCCTAACATGAGATGTGTCACAAGGTTCACGCCCTCTACATAAACACGTCCCGTGCGGCACTCGGCACCCTGGGCTAGTCTGCTCACTCACAACACCTATATAGACAACATTGATTAGTTTGGCCAGGCCTTGAGCTTATCAGGGGAATGGTTCTAACTCCTGACCAATTTGTATAGGGGTAGCCTAGCCCTATATAGATAATCTCATCGATTTTATGCATGCACTTATGGAGTTTTCCCGTCCAGTCAATAATGTCTATGCACAGTTTGCCTGCCTATCACCATGTAAGGGATTACAAACCCTCTCCCACCAAAAAATATGCATGTCCTTGTGCATAAAACTATCAGACCGAAATGCTCCACCTTGCTTACCATTTACTAAATACACCATTTACTAAATACACACACTCATGTGTAGGAGAGTGCACCAATGTTGGTGCTCGGCATAAACACAGTTTTCCCACTACATTACATTTTATTATGGCCTCAGTAAGGTTTGGTTGCCTCTTAGTAATCTTCATCCTATAGAATACGACAATGTGTCTCGCCACATCTATTGCTTTGGCTCTAATACCATTTGTCATAAGGGTCACACCCTCTACGTGAACATGCCTCGTGTGGTGCTTAGCACTCTGGGTTAGTTTGCCCACCGACAACACACATAGGCAACATTGATTAGTTTCGCCCTACCTTGAGCTCATTAAGAGAACAGCTCTAGCTCCTGACTAGTTTATGCATGAGTGACCTAGTCCTATATAGATAATCCCATAGATCTCCTGCACGCATCTCCGAAGTCTTTTTGCCAAGTCAATAATGCCTATATATAGTTTATTCTGCCTTTCACCTTATAAGGGGTTACAAGATGTCACTTTTTTCTATTAGTTTTTGTTTTTTTGGGGGGGTTTAATCGCATATTTAGTCCTATAACTATTACTTGATTCTATTTGCCCTTAAACTTCATAACATCTTTACCTGATGGTGTTAAATATGAAATAGAAAATTCGAGTGCCTAAATAGGAATGTTTAGAAATTTTCCAACTAAAATAGGATTCGAATAACAATTTTTCAAATATAGGATTAACCCTTATGTCTTAGGTGTTATTCATTTGTTTTGGGTTTAAAACAAAGTATTTTGCAATTCAAAAGAATGTTAGTTAAATCAACAATGAGTAGAGAATGTTTTCTAATCCTTGTGTATTAATACATCATGAAGAACCCAACTGCCTTACGGCTTGCGTAAATCGTGTGTCGATTATGTTGTTGTTCTGCCTTGACCCACCATATTGCTCTGACCTAACAAGATGAAGATCTGCTTATTTGGGTTATCGATTTCTAGGTTTTGATTATCTGAAATTGAAATAGTTTGAACTTGGATTTGTGATTTATGAATTTATGTTTAAAAAAAAAGAAGCAACCATTATTCAATACTTTTTATCCTCAATTTGTTAGCCTCGATTTCCTCCATTGTTCTCCAATGACTAGTCTCAATTCGTCAACCTCGACTTCCTTTGCCAGCATTATCTCCATGAGCCTCTGCCAACATCGTCGCCGTCAATCTCATTCTAGGCTGTCGGTATCTTTCTCTCTCTCTCGGTATCTCTTTCTCTCTCTCTCTCTCTCTCTTGTGTACCTAGTTTTGATATATATATATAGGGCACCAATCCAGTAGGTATTTTTTTTTTTTACCTATGCATAGGTATCAATTTGGCCAATAAAAATTTAGCATGCATATTTTTTTATTGTAAAAAGAAAGAGAGAGAAAGAGCATTAATGATGCACGTCTTTTCATGCACTTCATTATAGCCATTGGATCACCATTAGATGGTGATCCAATGGCTAAAATAAAATACCTACTCATAGGTAAAAGAAAAAAATACCTATTGAATTGGCAACC
>JXTB01000437.1:345777-378171 GCA_002914805.1 Parasponia andersonii
TCCAATGGGAATAAGAATATATAGGAATATTTGGAACATTTCATGTTTTAGTAGGAGAGCCGTTTTCATTTTCAAGTAATGTTTGAACGATTACATATTAATCAATATTTGATTGACTGGTTTAAGGTTATTAACAAATAAATTCTACCATTTTATGTTTTATCATTCTCCATAGAGGTGAGCGCAGTGTGGATTGGGCAGTATAATGTCCAAATTCTTAACCAACCCACAAAGTGTAGTAGATTAAAATCTTAACTACTGTGGTTAATAAAAATCTATTAGCCGCACTAAACTACACTATATTATACAGTTTGGCGTGATAAAATTTATGCAGTTTGGGCCTTTGATATGGGCCTCAACAAAATTGGGCCAAGTTAAAAAAATAATCTTAAAAAATCTATTATACATTCACATTTTCAAATTTTCAAATTAACACAAATCTAAAATATTCAAAAAAGCTACACATTCACATTTTCATACTTTTCTAAGCGATATCTTAATATGATACAATATTACAACCTAATCAAAATATAGTAAAGCACAAATGTCTAAAGTTCAAATTTAAGCATCTTTCCGAGTAACAAACAACAAAGTTGAAACTTAAATTATTAAAAAGTTCTCATTTATTTGACTTTCTCCAAAATTCTTCAAGTTTCATTCACAACTTATTCCAACAAAATTTAGATTTTAGATTTTAGTATATTATATATGTGAATTTATGTATATATATATATTAAATTGGATGTACATGTGTCACGACCCGAGGCCTGGGTCAATGGCAGAATGAGTATTTCATAAATTAGAAATACCAAAAAGAAATAAATAAAAACTCAATTCATTCAAAAATTTTCCTCGGGGTCTCTAACCTTTCAAAACTGGTCTCAACAGAATATTTAATTGAAAATAAAATCCCACAGTTATGCATCACTCATTGAACATAGACCGTAAATAAAACAATTATTTTAATAGTCGTACATCACAAATCATCTCACACTCAAACTCAGACATAAGTAATACAAACCATGTCCAGATTTCATATTTTAATTTATAAAGTTTAATAAAATCTAAATTCCTACTCAAATTTAAATATTTCACAAGTTTCGTAGGAATTTACCAAAATATAAATCAACTAGATGTTCCGCAAATGCCTTGACCTTGCTCTTCTGATCCAAATTACACTAAGTACCACCTGAAGGGAAGAAATAGGATGAGCTAAAGCCAAGTAGAGAGTCGATTACAAGTTCTTACATGTATATAAAATATACTCATGTTGAAGGTCTTGCATGATTAGTATTCCATTCAAAATAGTTCACAAAACTTAAATAGAAATCATAGTCCAATGGTTTAAACATTTCAAACCATTGTAACATCCATCAAAACCAGTACATATCCATTCAAGCCAACATATAACTATGTATACAATCATGATTTCCAAAGTGTCTTAATGGATTATTCGTAAATCCGAGCCACCTAAAAATGCGCCGTAAGTCCGATTACCCAATGTAGGGCATCATAAGTCCGATCATCCTAGGAGGGGCATCGTAAGTCCGAGCACCCAATGTAGAGCATTGTAAATGTGTAAATGTATGTAATTTTTATATGAATGATAGGATAAGGATATACTATATTTCCATAAAATCTCAAATCAACCATGTAGTATTCTTTAATCAAATCACTTCTAGTTCTCAAAACTGAGTTCTCAAACCATTTTGGATTTTCTAAAAATTTCGGCATTACAAAAGCTATTTTCTATCAAAACCTAAAAATCAAATTTCCTACAGAAATCAATCCAAAATAGTATATATGACATACCAACCAGTGTGACGTGTCTCCCAGGCAGTTTATATCTCAAATCAGGTCAAAATTGACATAAACATAATTTTTATAAATTATTTCACGAAATTCTATATTTATTGAAAATATATGAAATTCATAAATTAAATTATTTTTTGAATCAAGTAATCGAATCCCTACCTCAATCGAGCGTCCAACTAGTGTTACAAGGCTATGGAGAAAGTTTGGCGTTGTTTGTGTGTCATTTGGAAGAGCAGACGTCGTTTTCAAAACTTTAGTTCCTTGGTTTGAAAACTTGATTTTCAAACGGAGCTTCAAATCATGAAACGGACTTCACCACTGAATTCAGAGCACCCAAAAACCCTATGTTAGACATATAATTTGTTAAATTTAGATGTAGGCCCCCACTACACGCAAATCGAGGCAAATCTGAGCCGTCTGATTTCGTTTTTCGGGTCCGTTTCAGAACATAGTAAAAATATATCTCATTTTCACCATTTTCAATGTAGATTCCAAAAATGATATTAGTTTTAAAATCTAACAGTCCGATCGAAAAGTCAATTTCAAAACCAATTACACATAAAATTGTCCAATAAAATTAAAATCAAACGGGAAAAAACTGAGATACGAGGTACCTACCATTAGATTGTCCGTGAGGAGATGAGTCCACAGCTACCAGTTTTGCAACGAACGATGACCGAAATCGGCTATGGCGAGCAAAACTAGCCTTTGCATTTTCTGTATTTTTCCGGCGATCGGCGGCTCCGACGAGACTGGTTCTAGTGGCAGAAGTTTCATCCAACAGCTGGGCATCGACGCCAGTCAGTGATGCAGGGCAACGATGGCCAGAGATAGCTCAACGAAGCTTCGTCGGATCTCGGGTTTTAGGTTTTGCTCGGGGGACCAAATCGAAAAAGAAAGAGAAAATGCGGGATTTTATAGACAATTTCTGTAACTGTAGCACCACGTGTCAACTTATGATTAATTGGACACTGTTTTACTTATTTGCACTTGGACCCAGTTTTCTGAAAATATTCTCAAACACACCCTTGAATAATTATATTTTTACTCAAATTTTCAAACTTTTCTTACATTTTTTCCCAAATAAACTTAGACCCAAATCCGTCCAAATTCATCATTTTTTTTTGGTTAAAGACCAATTTGCTCTTACAATTTTTATGGGATTTCACAACATGTATATGCAGTGTAATATGATTTATTACGGAAATAGAAATCTTATTCTGTATTTCACATCACATCACGACAATAGAGAAAAACTAGACTCCAAACCATACCACGAAACAAAATAACCACACCACACAATGTTGTGTAGTCTGGTTTGGGTAGTTTGTGTGGTTAAGTAGAAATCTGCTCACCCTTAATTCTCCATAAGGAAATATTGATGACGAACGAGATCAAGAGTTAATCCATTGTCTGCATTTTTAAAATCATTAAGAATAACAACAAATATATTGTCTCATTTTTGTGGAGTTTATTGGGCTTATTTGGCATAATTTTTAGAAGCTACTTTTTGGCTTTCTAAATCTAGAAATAGCTTCTGGGCCGTTTGGGTAAAATATCAAAAAAACTTTTGAGCTTTAAAAGCTCTTCCAGTGGAAACTAAACTCATGTGCCTTCTTTATGAAAAGTTTCGAAGAATATATGGATTTTTTTTTTCAGTTGTAATGAAAATTTAGGTTTCTATATTTTGCCTTATTTTAATAAATGATAAAAAAAAATGCCATTTAGTTCCTCAAATCAAAATTTCAAATATATCATCTAAACAATATACTAAAAACTATGACTTTAACTTCTCTTTTTCTACTACATAAAAGTAAAAGTATAAACTATTCTAAATAGGCCTCTTATCTCCCTCTAGTGGATCATATCTCTCTATATTAATTTTTTTCAATACAGATTACTAATGAAAAGACCAAAAGAGTGGAGACTTGTAGATCTCCAACTTTGGTAGGTAACTAAAAGTTATGTGTAGGCATAAAAGAATTCAACTATGATGTCTATGGCTACTTTTTGAAGCATGAAAAGTTTGTATTTAGGTTCTCCTATAGGTCAAGGATACTGACTATAAAGCTCCAGTTTTCTGGAGTCAGATCCATTGACAGTATTTGTTACTATTAGGCCCATTTTTTTTCTTTTGTTTTTTTCCTATATTTTTTGTTTCTTTTCCTTGTTTTGTAGTCAACTAGTTACATTTTATTTGATTAGGATATTCTTTAGATCTATTAGAGGATTTTTATTTTCAAATTTAATTTGTTATTGTAAAAATAATATTTTTAAAATGACAGATATGTTATTTAAAAAATGCTAGTTAATTGTCTACTTTTAAAATTCAAAACTCAAAAGGATTATATCGGGAATAAAAACCACTGTGATGAATCTTTTTGACAAAAACACACACATTCTAATCAATATTAAATAAAATATTTTATTCATATTTTTTAATTAATTATGATTGATTTACACATATGGTCAAAATTAAAATTATTAAAGAATAATATTTTAATTTTAAAATTAGATAATATAAATAAAATAATACAAAAAGAATTTTGTTTGTGTAAATGCTGCCACAATTGAACTTCTAAAAGGATACTATCCATTCATTGATTTCATAATTTGATTTTCGACTTTAAAGAGTAAATTCATTTTTTTTCAACAATTTTGAATTCCAATTTTTACTAAATATGCAATTTCACTAAGATTTGATAGACAACAAGTAAAATTTTTATTTGATAACATTGATATGAATGAATAATTTACTTCTTCTTTTTCTTTTTTCTAAGAACGAAATATAGTAGGTTTATTTTGAGTTTATTTTCATATATTACACAAAAAAGAATGTTAAATACACTTAATTTTTCACTTTTTTATACTCTTTAGTTTCACATGTGAATTCTATTATCCAGTTTAATATTTTAATAATGTAATAAAACATAGTAAAATCCACATGTGAGAATACAAAAGAGAGTCTTATTAGCATTCCTAATTACCCAAAATTATCAAGTAAATATTATCTTATACTAGAAATGTAAAATGGGCCCAGTCCAAAGTCCTTGTGAGGCTCGCCTAAAATATGGGTTGGACTAGCCTTGTCACATCCTAAAACTTGGGATAGTGGCAGAAGGGGAATTTCGTAAGGATGAGAAACTCTTTGATTTATTTGAAAAATATCTAAAAAGTTTAGTTTTTATAAAATGGTCTGTTTTAGATAAAATATTTGGAATTTCATCCTGTAAACCTCTCCTACAATTCGTATACACCATTAAACATAGATCGAATAAATACCAAAAAGAACATAAATCAAATATAAGTCCAAGCATCATCAACATTCACGTCAGAACAGACACCAGAATGACATACATAAGTTCACAGACAAAAATAGAATATAGTAATCTTGGTTCAATGCTAAACACTACAACAACACGTTTCAAGCATTACCAAGATAATGAACTACAATTCTGATGGCCTCTTACTCCTTTTGATCTACAAAGTCGCACTAGACACCACCTAAGGAAGGAAGGGAGTGAATACAAAAATGCCCAGTAAGAAAAATAGTTACCTCAATCGAAAACAATTCAGTGATGGAAAGCTCCTGCATGGTTAGTTTAAATCCAATATATGTATATATATATATATAAAGCAGTATGATTAAAACCATCAATCTATATACACATGACAGAAATCAACCTATACCTATGAGCTCACATCCTCTCATCTATAGAAACCTAGGATGATGGCACTAAGTGTACCTAACAGCCTGCCTGACACCTAAGCCCATACCTAGAGGAGACACTCATGTGTCGCTTACCAAATCTGGAGGGGCAAACGAATTGCATGCGCCTGCCAAATGGGGAGGTAATCAAAAGTAACAAAACCCTGCGTGGGTTTACAGACTCTACGCTGATGGTGGGGAACACAGCGCCACATTATAAACCCACGATACTAACACGGTGCTCATATATGATCCTATGACACGTGCAATACAGAACAGAAATGTGAAAGTAATCGTGCTCTAGTTTTTCAATAAAATAAGTATATTAGGTTTTTATAGAAAAACAGGTAGTATAATAGCCTTATCTTGATATACCCAAAATAACCTACACTCAGAAAATCTACAGAGTAATTCAGTATATATGTATATCATAGTTTCACAATCCATCACATATGTTTAAGAAATTCAAAAACTACATTTGTTCTCATATGTTGCAGAAATTAAATTTTATTCGAAAGTAGTATAAAACGAAAGTAACCAAATCTCTACCTCACAAGAATAGCGATATCACACTATTAAATCCTCAAGGTGTCATTGACGATCGTCTGGAGGGTCGAGAACCAATTGCAAGCCCTTAATCGTCCTCTTAAAAATAACCAAATTCTCAACGGAGCTTCAAATCCACAAACGGACCTTTTCACTGATTTTCTAGCGCCAAAAATAGCTAAGTTAGATATATAACTTGTCCAATTTGAGTCCGGACCGGTGGCACACAAATCGAGGCAAATCTTAGCCGTCTAATTTCAATTTTTATGTCGATCACTAAACATAGGTAATATATATATATATATATATATATATATATATCAAACTTCCCCATTTCCTGAGTACAATCCAAAGATGACAACAAAAACACGATCTAACGGCCAGATTAAAAAGTCAACTCAAGCTCAAAATATTCCAAAAATAGCAACTTTTGATTCAGGCAGTATGGGTTAAGATATGTATATCTTGAACTTTCTCTCGACGAAACGAATCTAATGAGCCTAGTTAGAGGTCAAATAGTGGTCGGAATCATGCTAGTAACGAAAAATTCAAAACGGCTCTAATGGCGTTTTCCAATGAAATAACGGTCGGCAGCTTTGGGGGATCGACGGTGAGGCACCCTGGTGGCACGTGAGCTCACACCGGGCGGTTAGCGGGCCGGACGGTGGCCTGGGCAGCGATGCGGCCTCCCTTGGTGCTTCGGCCGAGAGTGAACACAGAGAGAGCGAGGGAGAGCAGTGACGAGAGAAAGAGAGAGAGAGAGTGTGTGTGTGTGTGTGTATGAGAGGGAAGGAGAGCCCACATGGGATAAGTAGGGGACTGTGTAAATTTTTAAAAATTTGCAATATAGTTCCCGGTTCCCAAATTTCTATCAATTCAGTCCCCCAAAAATTATAATTTAGTCTTTCTACGCAAACTTTTGCATATAAATCCCTCCATTATATTCGGAAAATTAGTAAAATTTCAATTCTACCCTCCCCAAAATCCAAGATTTTACATTTTTCCCTTCTTAAAAGAATTTCGTACTGAAATTCAAAATACGAGTCAAGGTTACATCACAATACAACTTCTGACTGAAAGTTAAACAAATGAGGGTACCTCTCGTACATTTCTATCTCGAGTTCCCAATTAGCCTCGTCTTCTTTGTGATATTACCAAAGCACCTTGATAAGGGAATCTCTCTGTTGCGAAGCACCTTCAACTCTCTAGCCAACAAACGAATAGACTGTTCTTCATGGGACACATATTCTTGGATTAGTACATGTACGTACCGAACAATATGAGATGGGTCTGGTGTGTACTTTCTCATCATCGACACATAAAACACATTATGCGTATGACCCAACTGTGTAGATAGATTCAAGCGGTACATCATTAGTCCAATTCTCTCAGTGATCTCAAAAGGACCAATATACTTTAGAGTAAGCTTACCCTTAATCCCAAATCTTGACACACCACGCCTTGGAGTCACTTTCAAGAATACGGAATCACCAGTATCGAACTCTACCTCACGCCTTTTCGGGTCAGCGTAACTCTTCTAGCGACTCTGAATCTCTTTGAGTCTCTCCCAGATATCCTTGACCTTATCAGTAGTCTCCTCAATCAGCTCAAGTCCAAGAGTAACATGCTTTTTGGGTTCTGCCTAACACAAAAGTGACCTACACAGCCTCCCATATAACACTTCATATGGAGCCACACCCACACTGGTCTGGTAACTATTATTGTAAGCAAATTCCACCAAAGGAAGATGATCATCCCAGTTCCCACCAAAGTCTAGTATGCAACAACGTGGCATGTTCTCAAGAATCTGAATAGTCCTTTAAAACTAACCATCTGTCTCCAGATGGTGAGTTGTACTGATATCTAACTGCGTACACAACGCTTTCTACAGGGCTCTTCAAAACTTAGAAGTAAACCTTGGATCTCTGTCGGAGACTATGCTTGAAGGCATACCATGCAAGCATATGATGTTCTCCATATATAGTCTACTGAGCTTAGTAAGAGAATAATCTATCTGGATCGGTATAAAGTGAGTACTCTTCGTCAACCAATTGACTACCACCTAAACTACGTTATTCTTCCTCAAGGTCTTTGGCAAACTGGTCACGAAGTCCATCGTGATCTTGTCCCACTTCCATTCCAGAATTGGCCACGACTAAAGTAACTCAGCTGGCCTCTGGTGTTTAGCCTTGACTTGCTGATAAGTCAAACACTTAGCCACAAAGGTAGCTACATCATTCTTCATCCATTTCCACCAATATTGCCTCTTCAAGTCTCGGTACATCTTATCACTACCCGGATGTATAGCAAACCTTGATTTGTAAGCCTCAGTTAGAATGGTTTCTCGAAGATTAGGGTCATTAGCTACAACCAACTTCCCACTGAAAAGCAAAAACCCTTCTCTATTAGTGCTCCAACTATCTAACTGTTCACCATTCTGAAGCCGGTTCCAGATTATCCTCAACTCCATATCTTACCACTAACTCCGTTGGATAGTATAGAGAAGTGATGGTGAAATCACAATATTGCTCTGGCAAGCAGCCCTTCATTCTCGAAGTACTGCAAGTTGTAGTCACTAATCGTAACTGAGTTCCTCTAATCTTTAAATACCATTGTAGCTAGTGCAACACGAGGCTTCCTACTCAGTATATTAGCTATAATATTAGCCTTACCAAGATGATACTATAGGTTGAAGTCATAATCCTTCATATACTCAACCCATCTTCGCTATCTCAAGTTCAGATCCTTCTGAGTAAAGAGATATTTTAAACTCTTATGATCGGAGAATATGTCGAACTTCACACCATACAAGTAACATCGCCAAATCTTCAATACAAAGATCATTGCTGCAAGCTCCAGATCATGAGTGGGATAGTTCCTCTCATGTGGCTTCAACTGACGAGAAACAAAAGCCAAAACCCGACCATTCTACATCAAGACACATCCTAAACCCATCTTTGAAGCATCGGTATACACAACATAAGGTTCACTACTGTCAGGAATAGTAAAAACTTGTGCAGTGATCAAGCTCTACTTCAACCTGATAAAAGTTTCTTCACTTTCGTGATCCCAAACAAACTTGACATCCTTCCTGGTCAACTTTGTCAAAAACAAAGTGATTATCAAGAAATCTTGCACAAAACGATGGTAGTAACCTGCCAAATCAAGGAAAATTCGTACTTCTGCCACATTTCTCTATCTCTCCTACTCCAAAATAGTTTCTATCTTAGCAGGATCGACTGAAATACCTCTATGAGAAATTACATGCTGCAAGAACTTCACTTCTGGCATCCAAAATTCACACTTTGATTTCTTGACATGCAACTGATGATCTCTCAAGGTCTTGAGTACTATCTCTAGATGTTTGGCATGCTCTCCTCGAGTCTTAGAATACACCAGAATGTCGTCGATGAACAAAACCCCAAAACGGTCCAAAAATGGCCTGAAGGCCCGATGCATGAGATCTATAAATGTTGTGAGAGCATTCGTTAAACCAAACGGCATCACCAGAAACTCAAAATGACCATATCGAGTTCTGAATATTGTCTTAGGTATATCATCCTCCCTTATCTTTAACTAATGATAACTGAATCTCAAATCGATCTTGGAGAAGAACCTTGAACCACCAAGTTGATCAAACAACCCATCTATTCTTGGCAAAGGATACTTATTCTTCACTGTCAACTGATTCATCTTCCTGTAGTCCACACAGATCCACACAGAGTCTCAATGAACCATTAGCTTTCTTCATAAACAAAATAGGATCACCCCAAGGAAAAAAAACTGGTTGAGTATCAGATCGTCCAACTATTCTCTCAACTCTTCCATCTTAATAGGAGCTATGTGATAGGTTGGAATAGAAACTGGCTGAGCTCCAGGAACTAGTTCAGTGCAGAACTCGATCTCCCTATCTAGTGGTAACCCTGGTAAGTCTTCAAGAAACACCTCTGAATACTCACTAATCACCGGAAACCACAGGTTTTGATCATCTGTCCTCATCTCGCCATCAATGGCAAACAAGTTCCCATAACACTCGAGATTCTTCCTTCCACCCATGTACGCTTTTAGAACAGGACTAAGCTTCAACAGACTCATTCTATCCTGATAGACAATAGGTTGCCCATCACTAGAAAAAAAAGTCACCCGCTTCTTATAACAGTTTACAACAACTCAATACTTCGACAACCAATCGATACCGAGTATCATGTCATACTATCCTATTGACAACATAATCAATCAGCAATAAGCTTCCTATTATCAAACACAACCTGACAAGACTTACACACGTAGACATATATGCTACTCCTCCCAAGAGTGTACCCAACGTCAATATATAATCCAAATTAGAAAATTCTAACCTCAATAGTTGAGCAAACAATAAGGATATGAATGAATGAGATATACCAGTATTAAATAAAATATGTGCCCAAAAGTATGAAAGAATGATCATACCGTCAACAACATCTCGACCGGTGCGATCTTAACTATTGTCTGCCCCAGTAAAAGCATAGGCTTAGCCAGTCACCTTTCCTTTTCCCTTGTTGTTTTTTCCCTGGCCTGGACGGCTACTGTTGGATCTCGGACCACTACTGTTATATCCATACTCACTCTGACTCTCTGAGGCCTGAGGAGTCGGAAAACTCTAAGTAAAACTCTGAGGGCGGTACTATTATTGATAAGGCTGAGAGGAAGTAAAAGTCTGCGAAACACCCTGTGACTACTGCGGCATTGTTTAAGTATTCTGATAAGAAAAAGTACCTGACTGGCTCCTCTGTTGTCCTCCCTGAGAAAGAGAAGATCTCTGCAGATGGTTGAGACACTCCTTCTTCTGATGACTCTGCTGGCCACAAACGAAACATCCTTCATACAGACTGCCTCTGCCACCCCCTGAAGAACCACTAATGTTCAAGCTCCCACTGTTCGGAAAGTCTCGGGCTGACCACTGTCCCTGGTTACTTCTAGTGACTTTCCTATCATTGCCTCTCTACTGGTTCCTCTTGGAATCCAATCCTTCTTCAATGGCCTCTACCCACTGGGTAGCCACTGCAATCTTAGGAAGAGTATGGAAATTCCGGGTACCAACTCTGTTGAAAATGTTTCAATTCAGTGACTCCTAAACTTGGCAAATCGGTACTTCTCACTTATACTCGATCTAAGAGCAACACTTGCCAACTCAGTAAACTCTATCAGGTACTCATTCACCATTCTGTTACCTTGAATCAATGTCTCAAACTGGTTCACCACTTTATCTTGTTGATCCTTATTAGTATAATGGGTCTTAAAAATCCGTTCAAAGTCTTCCTAATCAAACCTACTACATCTTGCATCCGTTCCACTGTCTCCCACCAGCGAATGGTAATTTCTGTCAAATGGGTAATAGCAAACACAGTCCAAAACTCAATCGGAGTACCAAAGACCCGAAAGTGTCCCTCCATCTCACGCAACTAAACAATTGTCGTGAGAGCTCCCGGTTTACCATCAAACTACCCTGACTGGAGATGTATGAAACATTGGAGATGATCGGACTGATCTAACTGATGTTCCCTCAGAGCTGGAGACTGATAGTCTTGATTGCTCATATGGGCGAATGCCTACTACATTACCTTGATCAAATGAGTGAAATCTAGATGAGAACGTTCGGTGCCCAGCTGGTGCCTCGGAACTCTTCTTAGAGGCATCCTTAAAAGTCTGAAATAATATACAAAACTGTTAATACGATAATGATTAATGCTTATTATAAAATCAACTTCAATCTAGTATAATGGTGATATGTCCGAGCTGTTAAACTCAAAGCTTTGATATCATAATTTCTGTCACAACCTAAAACCCAGGATAGTGGCAGAAGAGGAATTTCGTAAGGATGAGAAATTCCTTGATTTATTTGAAAAGCATCTAAAAAGTTTTAGTTTTTATAAAATGGTCTGTTTTAGATAAAATATTTAGAATTTCATCTTGTGAACCTCTCCCACAGTTCGCACACACTATTAAATATAGATTGAATATATACCAAAAAGAACGTAAATTAAATATAAGTCCAAGTATCATCATCATCCACGTCGAAACAGACACCAAAATGGCATATATGAGTTCACAGACAAAAATAGAATATAGTAATCTTGGTTCAATGCTAAAATAAAATCCAAGTAGTCTAAACACCATAACAACACGCTTCAAGTATTACCAAGATAATGAACTACAATCCTGATGGCCTCTTACTCCTCTTGATCTACAAAGTCGCACTGGACACCATCTAAGGAAGGAAAAGAGTGAATACAAAAATGCCCAGTAAGAAAAATAGTTACCTCAATCGAAAATAATTCAGTGATGGAAAGCTCCTACATGGTTAGTTTAAATCCAATACATTTATATATATATATATACATACTTCAAACTAGAAATCCACGTATATATATATATATGTATATAAAGCAGTATGATCAAAACCATCAATCCATATACACATGACAGAAATCAACCTATACCTATGAGCTCACATCCTCTCATCTATAGAAACCTAGGATGATGGCACTAAGTGTACCTAACAGCCTGCCTGACACCTAAGCCCATACCTAGAGGAGACACTCATGTGTCGCTTACCAAACCTGGAGGGGCAACCGAATTGCCTGCGCCTGCCAAATGGGGAGGTAATCAAAAGTAACAAAACCCTGCATGGGTTTAAAGACTTTACGCCGATGGTGGGGAACATAGCGCCACACTATAAACCCACGATACTAACACGGTGCTCATGTATGATCCTATGACACGTGCAATATAGAAAAAAAATGTGAAAGTAATCGTGCTCTGGTTTTTCAATAAAATAAGTATATTAGGTTTTTATAGAAAAACGGGTAGTATCACGGCCCTTTTTTGATATAGCCAAAATAACCTGCACTCAGAAAATTCCTAAAGAAATTCAGTATATATGTATATCATACCATCACAGTCTATCATATATGTTCAAGAAATTCAAAAACCACATTTGTTCTTATATGTTAGAAAAGTTAAGTTTTATTCGAAAGTAGTATAAAATGAAGGTAACTAAATCCATACCTCACAAGAATAGCGATACCACACTATTGAATCCTCAAGGTGTCGTTGACATTCGTTTGAAGGGTCAGGAACCAATTCTAAGCCCTCGATCATCCTCTCATGAAAAACCAACTTCTCAATGGAGTTTCAAATCTACAAACGGACCTCTTCACTGAATTCCTAGTACCCAAAATAGCTAGGGTAGATATATAACTTGTCCAATTTAAGTCTAGACCCACACCGGACCGGTGGCATGCAAATTGAGGCAAATCTTAGTCGTCTGATTTCGATTTTCATGTCGATCACCAAACATATACAATATATATATACATATATCAAACTTCCCCATTTTTCGAGTACAATCCAAAAATGACAACAAAAACACGATCCAATGGCTGGATTAAAAAGTCTACTCAAGCTCAAAATATTCCAAAAATGGCAACTTTTGATTCGGGCAATATAAGATTAAGATATATATACCTTGAGTTTCCTCTCAATGAGAAAAATCCAACGAGCCCAGTTAGAGGTCAAATGGTAGCCGGAATCGTCGCCGGTGACGAAAACTCCGAAACTGCTCCAATGGCATTTTCCGGTGAAATAGTGGCAGGCGGCGAGACACCCTGGCGGCACGACGAGCTTGCGTCGGGCGGTTGGCGGGCCGGATGGTGACCTGGGCGGCGGTGCGGCCTGCCTTGGTGCTTCGATCGAGAGTGAACAGAGAGAGAGCGAGGGAGAGCGGCGACGGGAGAGAGAGAGAAGAGAGAGAGTGAGTGGGAGGGAGAGCCCACGTGGGATAAGTAGGAGATTGTACACATTTTTAAAAATTTACACTATAGTCCCCGGTTCCCAAATCTCTATCAATTCAGTCCCCCCAAAATTATAATTTAGTCATTCTACGCAAAACTTTTGCAAATTAATCCCTCCATTATATCCGAAAAATTGGTAAAATTCCAATTCTACCCTCCCAAAAATCCAAGTTTTTACAAGCGTCACCCATATAATTAGGAGGCCCGACGCGATTAATAGGTCGCGCCCACATTTTACACAGGCCTAAGTGGGTCAATTTTAAGCAAGGCTAAGTGGGTCATGTCTATGCGGGTTTAATATAAGTCTAATTTTCTTGTTGTTTTATGCTTTAAAATATCAAATATGTACTTATTTGAGCTAAATTATGGGCCTAAAACTTATTCATATTCTTTTAAAATTTGAATAAATTGAAATAAATAAAATAAGTAAATAAATAACATTAAAAACATATAAATGAAAATATTTAATTAAGATTTTTTAAAATTTTAATTACAAAATATATTTAAAATTATCTATAAAATAACTAAATGTGAGCCGAACTGGGCTTATATGCCAATTATTGAGGTGCAACCCGATTTCTACTATATGTAATGAACCAACTCAGATCTACATTAATGTGGGCCGAGCAAGACTGATATCGTGTTTTTATTCGAAATGTAGGCTGACCCACATTAACATCTCTATCTCGTACGTGCCACTAGTCCCTCCATCCGAAACTCTATAACCAATAAAAAGATCTCATCCGTTAGGCAAACTAATCCAGAAACTTCTACGACATAATCTTTGGCACCAAATAAATACATTGACTCTAATTGACGAAGTGAGTTGATCGACTCAAATGGTAAGAACATCAACCATATAGGATTTCGATTCTAAATTTAAATCACACAAAAATAAGCACGAAAGATTATTATAATAAGAGTGAGGATAAAATAACAGTAAATATTTTCTTTTAATTTATAATGAATAGAGTTTATTAATTAGACGCAACGATAATAAATAACAAACAATTAGCCACCGACTCAATCTAATCACGCAAATCCGACCGCTAATATTTCAGGCAACTAATTACAACCGCTGATCAGATCATGTTGATTCTATAAATACTCGGTCTCACCTAACCCTTGTAATTGTTCTGTTTCTGCGTCGTTGCTCCTCTGGTTCGAACTTCTCCTTTGTTTGGGTAAGGTCTCCTCTCTTTCATCTCCAGTATATAAAATGTCTTAGAATTGTCCTTATATTATTATTATTATTATCTTCAGTACCTCAAATTTAGATTCCAGATGAGTCGATTTGTTTGTAATTCTGTATTTTTTTTCCCTCATGATTTTCATGGTGTATGATTCACTGTTTCGTATAGGACTTTTTCCTGGTTTGTCGATCCACGCTTTGGATCTGTTGGGACTCTGTTCTGGCCTTTTCAGATTAGAGTGATGAAGGTTACCCACTTATGGAGGTATTCGTTATTTGCGGTTAGTTATTATTTTTTTTTATTTGAATCGTTACTATGTTTGATCAGGCTTTAAAATTTGGAAATCGGTGATCGATTCGTATAGGAAAATTTGGAAGATTTTGGCGTAGATGCAAATGATTTGTGGGTTCTACATATGTAGCGGTATGAAAGCGAATATTGTATGATTTATGGATTCTAAGTTAAGACGCTTTGTTGTTGATATGATTTTTTGATATTTTGTGATTTTCAGATTCTTTATCTTTATGTTCCTTCTGGCCAAGGAATGGTGATTTGATTGCTCTTCAAGCTGTGGGTCGTCTTTTACCCATATAGCTTCTGGTCGATGGTGTTTTGTTGCATCGAAGGCACATCATCATGCGATCGTTGATCTGCAGATTGGGTAGATTACTAGTATATGAGTTTGTGTTATGGTATTGTCGTATCGTGTTTAGTCGTTTTATTGATTGATTATGATAGAAAGAGGAATACATGAGGAGGTATATATCTCATGTACTGTTGTTCTCATCGACCTTTGCCATGACAGGTGCGCTTGCATGGCAGGTCACAAACATAATAAAATTTAATTTTTTTGGGTTTTTGGGGGGAGATGGTACGGGATTATTATCACTATTTTCTTTGGCCCGGCTCTCCCCTCGCTTTGTGTGTGTTTGTGTATGTATGTGCGTGTGCATGTGCGTGCTCTCTCTCTTTATGCCTCCCTATCTCTTTCTCTCTAGTTCTCAATTCTCCATGTCCATTTCAACTCTTTGATCAGAACTTTCTTGAAGAACATCATACAACCGAAGGAAGGTAACTTTTATTTTTAAGCACAATTTGAATCGACATTGAGGTATAATTTTCAGTGCCCTTTCGCAGGTGTTACTATAACCAAAGCAATTTCCTAATCAAGTAAACTGTTACTCTGGAATAGAATGCGTATCGAAGAACCATTACTATCTACTTATTGAATAAGTATCTAGTATTGTATGACAACACAAATTTGCACCTCGTTCTTTTGTTAGCATGTAATTCTGAATCATATTAGCACACAAAAAAAAAAAAAAAACAATTAAGGCACTCTAGACACAATTTTTTATTTAAGGATGCATTCTCTATTTAATCTTTTGCAATGGAGTAATTGTGGATTGACGTCTACAAACTGTAACAATGCATCATTTTCACAGCAATTATAAGCAACACACACTGGTTGTATTGGCATGTTAAATTTTGTTTATACTACTTTGGCAACGTATCATTATGCATGTAATGATTTTTCATAAGTTATTTTCTCTCCGGATAGTCTTGTTTATTATTATCATCATTTTTTTTGGGGAATAGTTCTACCATTGGTTTTGTCATAGTTTAGCATCTTTCCATTCAGTTCAGTGTGCATTTGAAATTTGTATGGCACTGTGGTTGAATTGTATTAGATCTGTAAGTTTTTTATGGTATGGGTGAAGAAGAGACATTTTATTGTTGGTTTTAGTTGTTTGCTCCTTTTAATGAAAATATATGCATAATTCATCGGCGATGGGAGACCGATCTTTCATTCTGTTGCGGATTATGAAGACTGCTTTTCTTGGACGTTTAACATAGAGGCAAAGAATTGAGACATTTTTATATGGTGCAGATGATTGTTAGTCTGATATCTTTTGTAAGTGTTTCTTCCGCTATTAGTCGCACTCCATTTAATTCCATTATTGCAGGATTTTGTAAAGATCGCCAATTTCTTGGTTTGCCATGGCTATTGGTGGTTGTGTTGCGTGGCTCCTCTCTTTCCGATTCATAATTTCAAAGATTTTAATTTGAGTATTCCTTTTTTTTCGGTGGAGATTGTTGGTGTACTCTTTCTTTTGCGAAATGTATTTTCTTACTATGTTTGTTTCTTGCTTTTAGACCTAAAAACTACCCTTCAGACGCATTGGAATAGAAGGAATTGGTGATTTATAAATGTTTCATTCCTATTTTTGGCTTGTACCATTCGTATTGGGCACATTTATCACTCTAAATGTCTTGTGCGTGTAGCTGTAAATTAATTCTAAGCTCTCTTGAATAGTTGCTCGGCATGTAGAACCAACTTGCCTTTGTTGATGTTAAAAGCAGGTCACACTGAAGGTTGGGGTTGGTGGAATCAAAATTTTCAAACAAAATTTTGGTCGGTTGTTTTTGGTGGAACAAACTTGCCTGTTGATGTTAAAAGGAGGTCACACTGAAGTTTTATGATGAGCTAGAGGTTGGGGTTTGTGGAATCAAAATTTTCAAACAAAATTTTGGTCAGTTGTTTTTGTTGGATTTTGTACATATTCCATTAATTTAGGAATTTTGTACTTTTCTAAAGGGATGCTACCACTTGAGACGACAGATTGTTAGGAATTTTTGTACTTTTCTAAAGAGAAATGTGAATAGTGAGCTCGTCTAATGCCATTACCATTTTTGGAATAGGAATTTACAACCAAATAATTTACCAAATTAAGGTGCAGAGAGATTTTTATAATCTAAGATATTGCACTAACCTTAGGTATTAGGTTTGCAATGTTCCGAGTATATGTAATATTTTATTAAATATAGAATGGGAAAAAAAAAATTATGAATATAGATTGGAAAAGGGTGTAAAAACATTTTTTGTTTTTTGGGAATTAAATGAAACTGTCCTCGGAAAGTAAATCTAAGCCTAGTCTGCTGTAAACACTTAATATTTGTTGTTGGCAATGGTTATGCACAAACGCTACTTTAGATTGTTGTAGAATAATACTACTATAAAGACTGATCATTTGATGGTTTTACAGTATTGTTAGGCATTTCTATTAATTGGATGTGTTGGTGGTAGTTTAGGGGTATATACTTGTTATTCTAATGTCAGCCGACAATATTTTATTGCTATTATTGTTCAACGTCCTTATTCATCAGGCTATTTAATTTTTACATTTCATATATGCAACTTTTTGTCTTTCTGAAAAACACAACTTTGTCATTTAAAATTTTTTAGATGTTACATTTTCATTTGGATATAATACTTTTCATTTCGAAATTTTTTCAGATGTTATGGAGTTTGTCAGAATTATATTGGCAGAAGTGACGATTTTGATTTCCTCGCGTTCTTTGTAATCGTGCTATTTATACATTGGGCTCTTATGCCAGCCTCGCGACACACATAATGGATCCATGAGCTCAAAATGGGAAAGAGCGGCCAAACCATTGAGTTTGGAGGGTTGGTGGTTCGAGTCCACCTGGATCCCTGGCTGTGTTCTCTCTGTTCCAGAACGTCATCAGTCGATACAACCGAGCGTAAATAATTTTTTGTCGGCTTGAAATTGTTTGTACTTTCTGATGTTTAAAGGTGTTCTTCAATGCATTAGGTTTGTTTTCTCGGTTTCATATTCTTGTTTTTGTTATTTTTATTTTGTTTTGTCGCGTATATTTTTTTTTTCCTGTGTTGGCCAACGAAAGATTGAAGATATGCAAGTAATAACCTCCACTCCAATTCGGAAACCTGGTCAACTAAAGTAAGTGTGTCGAATATCGAGTGGTTGTTTTAGGCTTATAGAGTTGTGTTTAACGTGGTAATAAATTTCTAGTATCGGTTATTTTCAAACCTTGATAGAGTGTGTATGTTATTTTTCTTTAAATTTGTAGTAAGTTGTGGTGATTGTAAAACCTCACTTTTCAAAGAAAATAAAAATTTCTAGTATTGGTTTTTAAATCTCTAACAAATTTGGATTTGTTAGATTTTATTTATTTATAAAAGTGTATAAAAACATTATGAGTTTAGGACCTTAGGTGGCGATTAATGAGGGGTTTTTTTTATAAATATGTCTAAATTTTGAGTCTAATTTAAGTAAATGTACAATATATATTTATATATCAATTGTAAAATTTTATATATTAAATATAAAAAATTATATACTCACATTTCAGTATGGTAACTGAATTATAAGTATCTCTACTAAGTGTAAAAATATAGATATTTGGATATTTAACTATAGAATTTAAAAGGTAGATTTTTATTTAATTAAATTTAAAATATTAATCATTCACTTAAATTTCTCATTAATAAGTGAGATTATCTTTTATAAATTTTTTAATAAAAAAGTGGAGTTTGATAAGTGAATTTTGCTAATGTCATATTCTAATAGGGTTAATTGCACAAAAATAAAAAGAGAAAGAAAAGTTAATTGCACAAAAAAAGAACCGTTTTTTTGTGGTTTGATTCATTTTTTAGTTCTTGTAAAATTATATTTTTGAATTTTTAATAGGTTTTAACTCTTTATTAGAATATAAAGATATATTTTTTGCAGAGATTTCAAAATATACGAGTATAATTTTGCGTAACCTGAAAAATATGATTAATTACCAAAAAAAAAAACTACAGTTCAGACATCATTAAAATTGCAAAAAACTATATTTTGCGGTTATCCCTATTTTAATAACTGTTGATACGAGGGTTATTTATAAATTACAGACCATAGCTGGAAAATAGAGTTGTCATTTAGCGCTACTCTTTTATATTGCAATTATTTAGTCGCAGGCTGCCCAAACATTGCTTTCCTGGTGTCGGCCGAAGTAGAGAAAAGAGCGCATGGAAGCTATTCATTCAACAAAATGGTGCTATTATTTTCCGCTTCCAGAATCTCGTCCAACACCAAAAACAAAAGTCGCGGAGATTTTTCTTTTCAATTGGCTGGACCAGTGACTAAGATCTAAATACGTGAATTTATAGGTTTTTACTTTTTTAAAAATCCACCACTTAAAAGCACTGATCCATTCACCACGTGCCACGTGTGAAGAGCAGATAAACGACAAAAATCTCTCCATTCCCTGGGAGGGACTGCCGTCTGTTTAGTAAGTGAAAATGTCCTCTTATACGGAACGGACCCGATGAGTTTTCACTGTTATCTTAGTTATCGATCTATGATTATGAGTGGACCCGGACCAAAACGATAGCCGACTGTCGCTACAGTTACAAGAACCACACGTGGCGTTAGCACTGACCCCGTACGGCATCTTTTTAATTACACTAAACGCTGGTGCAGTAAAATATCAGGAGTTGCCAGTTGACGAGCAACACAACTTTTTGACAAAAATAAATAAAAGCACAGACTTTTTATTTTCCTCCCTTTTTTTTTTTTTTTTTTTTTCCCCCTTTTCTGTCCGTATGTATTCATTTCCCATAAATAAAGCAGTAGCCTTTCCTTTCACTTTTCTCTCATTCGCTTTCATATAGCGTGTCTCGATAGTCCACTCCCACGGTTGAAGATCATGAAATTTTTCTGAATGTACAAAAATACAGTCTCTCTCTCTGGGTAGGGTGGGTTAAGGAAAAAAAAAAAAAAAAAGAGGAGCTTCAAAGTCACTCTATTGTTCGGTACGCTACAATTATTCCTTTTTCTTTTTTTTTTTCGGTTTTATTATTATTATTATTATTATGCTTGTGGATGTATCAGTAAATCTGCAGTTTTTGCTATTAATTTGGTTATGATGGTATTTGTTAATATACATTTTTTCCAGTGAGAGTTTGGTATTGTTTGCCCAAAAAAATGAAAATTGGGCATGCACCTCGACATAAGTGCAGAATTTTCTGTCTCATGGGCCCATAATTGTAATGTTCACTCTTACTTTGTGCGTATAAATATTATAATCTGGTTTCTCTTCCATCAAAAAGGCTCAAAATGTAGAAACAGTAATACGTGTTTAAATTGTTCTCCCAAAGATTTTGCAGCCTGATTTGTTCCGCTCGTAGCTACCGATCTTTCTCTGTTTTGTTCTGGGTGATCTGTTCTTTCATACAAGTTGACTCGAAAAGTAGTAGCTCATCTTTTATGGATTTAGTCCATTTGTCGGTTACCAAAGTGCTCTTATGTTATGATGATGATGATGATGATGATGATGATTATTATTATTATTATTATTATTATTATTATTATTATAAGTTGTGGTGGAATTCTATGGGCCAGATCTCAGTATTAGCAGCATGTTTCGTCGATGGAATAATTCTCATCAAGATCAGGAGAATGATTCGTCGCAGCGCGAGATAAAGGTAACGATCAGTTTTATTGTTCAATTGCTTGCTCCACCGCCACCGGAACCGCAACTGTATGTGGCATCAAATGAAGCTTCACACCCTAAAATGTATATGTTTGTGATAGTTTTACATTGTATCATGCAGATGAATGAACTCAAGGCTGCAATTGGACCACTAACCGGACGCAGTGCACACTACTGTACTGATGCATGCTTTAGGAGATACCTGGAAGCTCGGAGTTGGAATGTGGACAAATCAAAGAAAATGCTGGAAGAGTCACTGAAATGGAGATCGGCTTTTAAGCCCGAGGACATCCGATGGGTAGATTAAACTGCCACTTTTATTATTGGAGTTAGTTTAAAGATGTTTTTCATCATTGTTTTGATGTCAGGAGGACGTAGCAATTGAAGGCGAGACTGGAAAAATCTACCGGGCAAATTTTCATGATCGGCAAGGGAGGAGTGTTCTCATATTAAGACCAGCAAAGCAGGTAAAGTATCTGGATATTTCGCATTGCGACCTTGGTAAAGCTTTTATAGCTGTTGAGGACTAATGCTGCAAGAGATATTGCAGAACACTGCATCACTGGACAATCAGATGCGACATCTAGTGTATCTTATAGAGAATGCAATCCTAAACCTTCCCGAGGGTCAAGAACAGATGGCATGGTTGATAGACTTCACTGGGTGGACACTGAGTACTAGTGTGCCGATCAAATCAGCTCGAGAAACAGTAAATATTTTACAGAATCACTATCCTGAGAGGCTAGCTGTGGCTTTTCTGTATAATCCGCCAAGGATTTTTGAAGCATTCTGGAAGGTTTGCATATTCTCAAGTCTTAAATATTTGCATTTTTTTTTTTTATTTTGTTTGCTTCCTTGACTATTCTAATGACTTATCAACCATAATAATGAAAGAAAATTTCTGCTCATGCTAATAATTGAAGAATCCAGACAATACTTCAAAGTTTTCTTAAAGAGATGTATATAAACTTTCGCACTGAATCGAGTAATCTGGTTCCTGGTGGATTGAAATCGAGTGTGGTGTCAAATCTTTTTAATCCTTACTGCACCCCTTGGGAATCCTGAGTCATGACCATTTTTATAAGGAGGTAATACTGTAGGCTTTTCTCACCTGATAATTGGATGCTGGAATGAGAACTTGTGAAGGTAGAGCCATGGAGGCGATATAGTCATTAGTTGTTTCAATGAGCTTTCTGATGATTTTTGGTTACCAACTTCCAAATGAGCAAGTCTAACAGAACCAGAACCAGAACCAATATGATATCCTGTTGGTAACTCGGCTGATTATAGAGATAATTCAACTAAGTTTTCTCGTTATGCTTTTCTGTTTTCCCAATTTCTAGTGATTGTTATTACTTCTAAAGATTATGCTTTGCATTTTGCTATTTGATGTAGATTGTCAAGTATTTCTTAGATACCAAGACCTTCCACAAGGTCAAGTTTGTTTACCCTAAGAACAAAGATAGTGTGGAGCTTATGAGGCAATATTTTGACGAGGAAAATCTTCCCACGGACTTTGGTGGAAAAGCCGTATTGAACTATGACTATGAAGAGTTCTCAAGATTAATGGCTCAAGATGATGCCAAATCCAGTGGCTTATATGGCTCCAACGACAAACTCAACCATGACACCAACGGGTACGCCGGAGCTGAGGTGGCTCCTGAACCAACTTGCCTTGCACCGCCAGCCAGTTGAGTGGGCTATCCTCCTTCAGTAATTTCAAGTACCCAAGGGTTTCCTAAATGCCATGGTCTGAGCTGATAAGCTTCATGACTATCAGTTCAATTAACAGTAAGAGACTATAATTAGTTTAACGCCTTTAGCTGTAGGCCTGTAAACGAGAGCAGGCACAGATTTGGAACTTTTAATCGTTGCGCTTTCGAGCCCATAAACTCTCGCATATGCATCTCCTCTTTCTACCATTTTATCCGGACCACAAGCAATTGAAATGTTGGTGGAATCAGATATCAGATTATTATTCGATTGATCTTATAGTTTCTATGTTTTGTTTCACGGTTGAAAACTCGACCAAAAACGAGAATTTCCACTGCTATTGATGTTGTGGGATTTAACCATGTAAAGAACCAAAATCCAAACGCTTCAAACGCTCGCCAAAATAGAGTTTTATTTACACGACAGTACAACTTATACAAGCTTTAGATTAGGTATAACCTTGAGAAACACAGAGACAGGAATTATTTCCCATTGTATAGGAATCAAATCTGTCACACCCTTTTTCTAAACAAGCATTTCGCATTACAAGGTAACGAAAAAAACACCACAAACAAAATTTCAACACTCAGCTACACAGTCAAAATCTGCACTTTCCGATGTCACGGAACAAAGTCGAAGTCAGCTGCCTTTTGGATTTTGCGAGCACAGAAAGTCCGATGATTTTTGTTAACAAGAGGGATCACAGAAGCCTTCTTTTGAAGTTACGAGTAGTAGTTTGGTATGTACGGACCAACAAACCAACTCCTATACCAATTCCAAGACAAATGCCAAGTCCAATTCCAACGCCTACTCTAACTCCAGCGTTGAACCAGGAGAGCTCACCATCTTCACCATCCATATATTCTGTTCTTCTCCAGTACATATTGTTGTATTCCTCCTTGTTTTCCGGTTTGTAGTTCCGATATTCCGCTAACTGCAATTCCAAGAAAACAAAGCGATTGTGAAAAGTCGAAACCCAACAAGATTGGATGAAAAAAAACATAAAAAAAATAAGACACCAGCAAATTGTTCAAAAACCAGATGCTCCCTTACCGCTCTGGGCATTATTAACCTTTCAAGTTACCATGGGTATGGACTACTTTTCTAGTTTCATTTGTTCAAATTTTCCTTTGCAAAGAATTATACAAATAAAACTCTACGGAAAATCCGATGTGTGCCAACAAAATTGTGTAACAGAATAAAAATTTGCAAATTTGCAAAATTATTTCCCAGTTTGAGCTTCATGTCACTATCTCAACCCAGATTTAACATTATTGCTAAATTTTAGTTCATTGAAGCTACTTTTAACTCCTAGAGAGAAGTATGGCATCTAAGCAGGGACATTAAGGAGATATTTGTTCTTCTCATTCAACAAATATTTCAAAAAGCGAAACTAGATATTTGTTACTTATAAAACATAACGAACTTTGACCCTATCTCATGATGAAAACTATAAGAAAGTGCCAGGAACTCCGCAGACATTATGAAAAGAAGTTGACAACTATGAGGCCAGATAATAGATGACAAGATTAGCAAGCTTGCTATGAATTGCTTATGAATCCAAAGAAGCTTAACTTATGGAAAAAACGTGTTGTATGATGAAAATGTGGGCCCCATAATGACATTGATGAGCCCATGCCACGATGGTATGCAAAAGCAAAAGAGTGTTGAAAGCTACACAACTCAAACCAAAAAGGAAAACGAGTACTATCCCACAAGTTGAAACCCGTGCCCTGCCCATACCCCGTAATACATCGAGGATAAGATTCTTTTGGCAGTCTCCCGTTCAAGACAAAATTGGATTTTATGTAGCAGGAAACATGTTCATAATTCAGAAGCACAAAGGCAGTCATAACAAAAAGGTAAAAATATCAAGCATGATTTAACTCAACGAATATCTTAAAGCCAAAAGGCCGTTCAGTTCTTTCAATTGACTTTTGACTACGATGACTAGAAAAACAGACTAGAGAATTTCCAAGCAATCAAGAATATATTATAACTGTAATATGTATTAAGACCAAAGATCTAAACGAATGCAAAATAGAGAACCGTTAATCGGTAATCAGAAATATGAATCAGCAATATGGAATGGGAGAACCGAAAAGGAACATCAGAGAATTCAAATTCAATATTTGATGAGAAAAGTGTTCCAGTACAGTACCTGCAGATCAAGCTCAGGAGCTGCATCTTTCTGGCATTCTGTTGTCTCATTCTCTGGAATTGCATCCAACATGCCCTTCCGAATGTGCTTCTTACGGTAACAAAGCTGCAAAGTCTTGGTTAAGATAATTGGTGTTCCAGAGAAGCAACCTGCAACATAGACCTCAATTGTTGGCGCAGGCAATTCAGAGCCAGCAAGATGTTTTCCCTTAAAGAATCCTGCAGCAGCAGAAATATCCGACTCGCAATTCATGCTCCATCGCTTGGGATTGCTTTTCGATTCCCCAGTAAAACCGTTGCTGTTAGACATCTCCAGAACTCCAGAGAGAATGATATCGTCTCTGTCAAACACCTCAAATTTCAAACTCCCTGTTAATCTTATACTGTCTGTGCTCACGAATGTGGCCTCCTCGGATTTCTTATCTGCTCGATCCCTTCTGAGAAGTGATGAGACTCCATCAGAGTAAATGCTAGTTCTAGAGCCATTAACTTCCAAAAGGGTGTCAGGGCTCAGAGGAATATGGTTGAGAGTTAAAAACTCCGGGGTCGAATCGTCAACCTTGAAATTACTGACCCTCACATAGAAGACTCTCAACTCAAACCAAGGTGGAGATAATTTACTACAGGCCTGATAAGCAGAGTATCTAATAACCTGGAGGCCATGATCAGCCACTTCGCCATTGTTTTGCGCTTCACAATGACCTTCCATCGAATAAGGAGCTCAATCTTCACTGAAACCCCTCGATGTTAATTAAAAAAGAGATATCATCCACGGAACTTCGCGAATCGAACTCAAATTGGCCTAGAAAACCTGCTATGAAATCAACATGCCAATTCATCAATCATAGGAAAAATAAGAACGAAAAGATATGATTTCAACCCAAGAAAACCCTAATGGTCAAACTCCAAATTTAAGGTTTAAGATAGCATGCCAGGTAATTAAGAACAAAAACAGAATCCTAATCTCTAGGAACGGAAACAATTTGAATAAGGAAAAGTGAACCAGAATAACAACATAACAGGCAAACAATATTAATCTTAGCTACACACGCTCACAAAAATAGGAATTTAAAGAACAAATTTATGTGTAATTATTCAAATCTCTAAAAGAAAGGAGTAGTACAAACAAATATCAATAAGCACCCTACCCTCAATCAAATCCAGGAGAATCGTCTCAAATAAAAAATTTTATGGACACCCAAATCGAAGAATTTATGGCAGAGGAGATCACAACAATCAGAGAACAAAAACATCCAAAATCCGGAGACACCAACAAGCCAGAACGCGATGTATAGCTTAATCCAAGGCCCAAATCACAAATCCCATCTTCGAGTTTGAAAGGAAACCAACCTAAATACAAATTAATTAAACTAAAAAATATCTCAGAGGAAACTGAAACGATTAAAATAAATAAATAAATGAACAATATGAAGGAGGGGGGGGGGGGGGAGAGAAAAAAACACACGTCTAAAGAAAACAGCCTCCGATTAACAAATAAAGAACACGTCACACAAACGGCCAAATCCCTCTCTTCCTCTCTCCCTCTCTGGAACGATATAGAGCCACTAAAAAAAGAAATTATTAAGTCGGAAAAATACAACTTACCAAGGAAGTGTTACATCCACAATCTAAAAATTGTAGCCTTAAAATAAAAAATCAAATCCTTAGAGGGAGTGACTTCTCTTATCGCTTTCGAAACCTCAAGGCCAGGGCTTTGGTTTTGGATCCCCACTCATTATTAGCCCAGAACAAAATTCGTGGCCACTAAATATTTCCACGACTCTCGACCCAAGGCAACAAAAACAGAAACAAAAACTTTTTCTCGTCAATAAGAAAAACAATGGTAGTAGTATTATTATTAATAATATTATTATTATTTGAAAGACTCTGAGTTTGGTACCAAGTAATTCCAATTTTCAGATTAATGAGAATATTGAATACGGTGATATGATTGTCTAATATCCATAATAATTGTGATTGCACATAATAATTTTATCTATAATTCTTAAAATATTAAATAATTATATTTAGTTGTGCATAAAGATGTACTTAAATTAAAATTAAAAAATCAAATTGCTTATAAACTAATAAAATTTATTAGTATAAAATAAAATAATTTGCTATAATTTTTAAGATATTATATTTTTTTTGTTTCGTTTTTTAAGATCGGTTTACGGATAGTTATTTAAAATCTATATATTTTAGTAATTTTAAAATGATTCTATTTAAAAGATTTTGATTCTCAAGATAATTACTCTTAGATATTAAAATAATACTAAATATGAAAATATATTGAAATACTCATTTCACTTAAAAGTTTATCTTATCTTGTACCAAATAGTTCGAGAATTTAAAAAATGGGGGCAATATGAAAGTCTCCAAAAAAAATAATAAAAAGAGGGAGTATTTTTGAAAGGGAAGAAAAGAGATGGGACAGAAATTTATAATCTTGAGAAGGAAATGGGCAATTGGGGAACTTGTCTGTCTGACCTCGTCATGATCTTATCCGATTACAAGGCAAACATTTTGCATTCACGAGGCTATTGTCCCTGAATTGAAAGGGATGGGCATATACCTTGTGAATGGTGAGAGACCTATTTTTAACGCCTCTAATTATTATTATTATTTCTTGCCTTCATTTTCTTACAAAAAAACGATGACTATTGTGCAATGTTTTCCTCGGCTAATTAAATACACGAACGAGTAACGGTTCGTCTAATAAATAAACAAATGATTAAATTAGGTCAGTAGAAAGGGGAAAAAAAAAAAGAGGTGGGGGGTGTGGGGGATGTGGAATTTTCCTTAAATACAGATATTCTAGGTCTAGGAGGAACCAAAAAAAGAAATATAAAAAACTCTGGAAATTAATAGATTGACTCGGGCTGACTCAAGCCTGTCAACCATATTGGATCCCTTTTTGGGCTTTTTAACGTATAACACGGCCCAATGCTATTCTGATCTAAATCAAATAACAAAATTATGCATTTCGTTTTAATAAATATCCGTTTTTTTTTATATACCTAAATATCTGACTATTGTATTTTTACACCTTTAGATCACGTTGTTAAAGATTATTATTTTATTAATTAAACATAAAATTATATTTAATTATGTTTTTGTATTATACTATTTATTACGACATCAAAATTTAATACAATACGTAAAAAAAAGTATTATATAATATGAAAAATAAAGTCTGTATTATAACATATTATTGTACAATACTCTCTATACTTAATTTCACTTTCATCACTTTTGTTGTACAATACTCTTTATCCTTAATTTCACTTTCATCACTTTCTTTTTCCTTAATTTCTCTCTCCTTCCTTCCTCCTAGATCTCCTTATCTTTTTTAAAAGTGGTATTTTTGTAAATAAATTTGAAAATTGGCATTTTTCTAAATAAATTTTTTAAAATGGCAACTTTAGAAAATAACTTTTGGAAAGTGGTAATTTTAGATGTGGTAGTCTTCTAAATAATTTTAAAATGGTGTTTTTCTAAATTAGTTTTTAAAATGGTGTTTTGCATTAATTTCAATGCAACATCTTTTTCTTCTTATTTTTTCAAGTAAGGCTTAACTAATGACTTCTACTTATTACAAATTAAAAAAAATATCTGTTACAACCCAATCCACACTTCACCCCATCAGGAATAATAGGTCTTCACGCTTGTCTCGAGTGTGACTCGAACCTTGGACCGAGATCCCAAATAATAAGTACTCTTACCATTTGAGCCAATTTACTTCGTCAATGCAATAACTTAATACAATGCAAAACCAAACATAATATTGTAATAGAATAATACAATATAATACAACCCAATACAATACATCACAATATAATACAATACAATGCGTTGCATCAAACGTGACCTTAGTGTGTTATATCAGGTTTTATTTCTGTACTGATAATATTAGTATTTATGTATAATATATCATATTTTACGATTGATACATCTACTGTTATATTTTGGAGTACTTATAAGAAACAGTCTTTTTTTTCCGATCAATTTTAAAGATGACCATTTTTATACCTATTAAATAAATGACTATTTTATAATTTTATTTTAATAAATGATCGCTTTTCAATTTATCTATTTTTTATAAAGTAAATCAATTTTTTTAAAAATAAATTAATTTCAAAAAATAAGTCAATATATTTTGATATACTAAATATGAAAATAGTCATTTTTTAAATAATTTTTAAAACTCAGTCATTTTTAACAGTATTTAAAAAACAATCATTTTGTAAATTATGATCCGAAATTCGGTCGTTTGACTAAAATGCTCTTTAAAACAGACATCTAATCAAAATGAGTCTAAAATTCGGTCATTTTGCTATATGCCTAGTTAAAAATCCAAATTGTTTAAATAATTTGATTTTTACGGTGTTTCCCTTCTGCATTCTCCCATCCACACCTGGCATGTCATTATTCACAAGCAATTTCGGCAATGGCAATGTTGAGTTCACGCATGGGTCTTGCTGAGGTTTTGGATATCATACAGAAAGCATAGCTCGGGGGAAAAAAAATACCGAGAAACTTGGAGAAAAAAATAGGGGAGGGGGAAGGGGTTGGGGAACCCAAATGCAGGACGAAAACTAGAAGGATAAAAATTGGAACTCAAATAGAAATTATGGAGAAGGTAGTTATATATTGAGCGATTAAGAATAACGAAAAAAAAAAAAAAAAAGAAAGAGGCAAAGAAACTAAGTATTAGAGCGTTCGAATCAGCAAGTTTGAAGGATTGAGGTTGATAGAATGACAACATGATTATATGGGAAACATAACGCAATAACTAAGTCACCTGCTACGTGACCGAGACGTGTGAGTGACTCCTATATATTACTTTTATGACCAAGTCACCTTCGCCTGGCAGGTGAATACTCTACTGCATGTGTCATCGACTCGCTGAAATGTATGGAGTTTTTCAAGTTTTGACATCCAGGAGGCTGCAAGGAAGACCTGTAACCAAAGTACTAAATGTTTTCTTTGAGTTTTGCGTTGTGAAATATAAATGAGCTACATTTTTCATTCATTTCATTTAGTAAGGAAAAACATACAAGGTATTTATAGGAAGAGTATCAGACAAAACTCCCTTAAAACAGTTTTAAGAAAAAATGGAAACTCACACACCAGACACCAAAAAACATGAAAACATTTATTCTAACACTTCCCTTTAAGTTAGTACATACCGATTTGTGCAAAATTTTTAGAACTACTTTAGAAATCTCTCGTGTGCCAGACTCAAGTTCACATGATTGATTATTAGAACTTCACATGTTACACTCAAATTCAAATGAGTTTCACGGTACAACAACAAATTTCGGAAACTTCACGTGACAGACTTACATCATTATAAACTTCACAATATATGCTTCAATTTCAAAAAGTTTCGCATCTCAGGCTCACACTATCACGAGTTTTACAACATAGACTTTTAATTCGATTCAATACTATAAGAAATTATTTGCAGTTGTTGTCAATACTAAGACACCTTTACTTTTTTCATCTCGGACTTTTATTTCTGCAAATGCGGTAGTGGAAGTCTCTTTGGAATTATTTATCCGTAGATCACGATTATGGTCCTACTATTCTAGATACCCAACAAATTCAAAATATCGATTTTTTGTATGACTAGTTTTGTGGCAATGGGTGTATTTATCGTTGAACTTGTCAAATCTTAATTGTTGATTTTGAAGAAGCCAATTCTGATTGGATCTATTTTGAGTCATTAATGCTGAAAATTCCAATTGTTCTACCTCCTTGTTGTGGTATGTCGCATTTCTTCACAACAAACCAAAAAATAGCACTTCACTATATTTAAAACTGTTTCTTTGCACATAATCTCTCCATAAATTTGGTCAAAAACATCATCTAAGTCGGCAAAGAATATGTGAACCCACTGTCGTTTAATGGTCTTACGATATGTTTTGACATCATTTGGATCCTTCATAGCCACCCTGTCAAGATGGTTTATTTCTTGGAAAATTTCAGTCTAACTCTCCATAGTATAGAGAGAGTAAATACTTGTAATTCATCACTTTCACTGTAAAATACTTTGGACAAGGCATTCGAAATGTCATAAGCGGTGGGTAAGAGTAAATAATACCTCATAATTTCTGGTGGCATAAACATTAATAGCTATTGTTTGACCTTTTGATTTTCAACATACCACTTATTATATGCTTCCTCTGACTTTGCAAGTGGCTTAGTTTTGCTACGAATCTTATCTCTTTCAGCAATATGTATTTCATCAACTGGGATTATATATCGTAATTCCTCTCAGTAAGAGTAATTTCTCCGTTGAATATCGTTTTTGACTGAACTTCAACGGAAATAGATTTGTCCCGTGATGATTTAATTTTTTGTCCACTCATCATTTTTTCCTTTTTTATTTGGAGTATATATGTGTTAAAAGACTAACTGCTAATAATACCAACAATAAAAATAAGTACTTTTTTTGGATAAATACCTTTCTTATTAATATTAATAAATACCTTTACCCCTCTCCCCTTTTTTTTAAATATTCTCCATTCCTTTTTTTATGACTAATAAGAAATAATTTCATATATATATATAACCCTATTAGACACTAGTTATATTTATTTATATATATATAGGCACCAATCTAATAAGTATTATTTTTTTTTACTTATACATAGATGTTGATGGAGGTTTTATCAACAATAAATTTATGAATAATCAAGAGATGTGGCTTATGTAAATTGAAGTAAGTAATCAAAGCAAATAAGGAGAGAGAGATTTATAGTGGTTCAGCCCCGAAAAAGATGAGCCTACGTCCACTGTTTTCTCACTATAATGATGAATGTTCAAGGTTATAATACTCAAAAGCTATTGAAGAATGCTAAAGAGTTTAGACCACCCAAAGTTTGGAATACCCTAGGCGTGTATTTTCTCTGACTTCTATTCTCTGTGACTTGTTTCTGCCCAGAATTGGTTGTGTCCTCTTCGGATCATAGAGTCCCCTTTATATAGATTGTAGTGACCCTATCCCCCTAGGTTCCTTATGTCTCTAGGATCCTAATTGAATAAACGGGTAACTATACAATTGGGTAATTATCCAATTAAGTAATTGGATAATTATTCAAAACGGATAACT
>JXTB01000438.1:3055-16575 GCA_002914805.1 Parasponia andersonii
AAAACTATCCTTTGGGCAGGCCATATTTAGATTGGTGATATCTATGCAGATACGGTCGTCACCATTTTTCTTTTTCACCACTACCAGGTTAGAAACCCACCGCGACTATATGCATTCCCTGATTAGACCGCTCTCCAATAGCTTTTCTACCTCCTTATTGATCGCCCTATTTTTCTCTGGTATGAATCTTCGGGGGGTTTCTACCTGACCGAGGGGAAATGGGGGTCTATATTCAGTCAGTGACAGGAGTGTGCGGGGTCTATCCTTGGCATATCATCGTGGGACCATGCAAAGACGTCTTCATTCCGCTTTAAGAATCCCAACATTTCATTCTTCTGTTCCTCGGGCAATAAGGCTCCGATTAGGACCACCTTTGCTGGTTCTTCCTCTCTCAAAGGGACCGCTACCAGCTCTTCGATCGTGGATTATGGGCCGTCAGACTCTTCCTCTATTTGTCTCATGTATGCTGGCAGGCGGTCCTTTGATTGCTATCCCTCTCCGGCTGCGGCGCTTGCGCTCGTGTCGGCTCCCCTCAGGGTAGCCGAAAAGCATTTTCTTGCAGAGGCCTGGTCCCTCTTGATGTTAATCGTGTACGTGCTGTCCCTTGACTGACATCTTAAGACTTGATGGAGGGTGGAAGCGACCCCATGCATGGCATGGATCCATCCCCTTCCTGTGATGGCATTGAAGGAAGACTGGCAGTCAACGATGACGAAATCCACGTCCACGCATCTTTTGGCTGCGCAGACGTTAAGGGTAACGATGCCTAAAGGGCAGACCATGGTGCTGTCAAAAGCGAAAAGCGGTTGACAGGTTGGCCTGAGTGCTCTCCTATCCAGACCCATATTTTCAAACGTGTTGAGAAATAGGATATCGACACTGCTCCCACCATCGACCAAGACCCGTCCAACCAATGCGGAGCCGATCTGCAGCTTGATCACCAAGGGGTCATCGTGAGGATGGCATACTGTGGTTAGATCTTGCTGAGTAAAAACAATGGGGGCGGCGGTTGTGCGGCCTTTTCCCGACATCAAGTGGTTGACGGAGTGTCCCATCCCCTTCAAGCGCTTCGCCCTGCCCTCGGCTCTTTTGAGGCACTTCTGTTTTTCCTCTTGCTCGTGGGTCGGCTCAGGCCTACCCACGATGGTCGGCACTATCCTGAGGGTCTGCTCTCCCGACCCTGAGGCTTGGACCTGCTTCCCTTTCTCAGTCCTGGCAGTGTCTTGTCGCGGTTGGGCTTCATCGGTTTTCACGTACTGCTTCAACTTGCCGGCGTGGATCGCCAACATGACCTGGGTATAAAGATTGCGGTAGTGGATGGTGTCGTGCCCGAAATCTTTGTGGAACTGGCAGTACCTGTTCCTATTCTTCATATGCTCTGGGACGCCGGATTTGGGTGGATCCTTGAAATTCCCCTGTCTCTGTTTTGGAGGTAGATCATGTCGATCGGCGTGTTGATCTCGTACTTGGGCAGAGGATCGCGGGTCGTCTTTCTCCTCTTGCCTCCCTCCAGACCGTCTCATGCAGGGACTTCCTGCTTCGGGGTCGGCCCTTGGCCCGGTGGGGGCCTCTTCATCCTTTGTGGGGCCGGGGGTTGTATTGGCGTCGTTGTACTACGACAGAAGTTTTGGGCGCCTTCTGGCGGCTTTCCATTACCCTGAATACCCCTTCCGACTTGGCCTAGACGTCCGCGATATCGTACGGTAGATTTAAAAGGAGGTGGTTCAATAGCATTGATCCCGGCTGCAGGCTCCAGACGAATGAGCCTACGGCTTGGACCGAGTCTGCATTATGGACCAGCGACATAACTTCGAGGAAACGCGAGAGGTACTCCCACGGGGATTCATTCGCGGCCTGCTCCAAACGATCCAGGTCTCGCATAGTTTTTTGCTGGTTTCGGAGACCTGTGTACTGCCTCAGGAAAAGTCTGCAGAAGTCTTCGAACCCATTTATGAACTTTTCTGGGAGCTGCCTGAACCATAACAGGGCTGGTCCCACAAGGGTCGTAGAGAAAACTTTGCAAGTTACAGCCTTGTCCCTGGTCTCTAAGGCCATCTTCTGCTGGAAGTGGTATATCTGGTCGAGGGGGTCAGTTTTCCCCTCGAACGGCCTGAAGGTCGGGGTCGTGAAGTCTCTCGGCCTGGGTTCCATCTGGATCCAGTCAGCGAAGGCCGTCCGGTTGATGCCTCGCACAATTTGTTCTGCCAGATCATCGGGGGTCTGGCTACGATGGTTGCCGAGTCTTTTACCCAACTCTGTTATCATCTCTTACTTCCAGTCAGGAGGCATACCCCCAGGGCTTTCATGGTGTCTTCTGCCCGTTGCCCCCCTGGTTTGGAAAGGTCTCGACTGGCTTTGCTGTACCCCCTGCATTTGTGACCCGGATGGGGCGGGAGCATCTCCCTGTGGTTGGCTTCCGAACTCTTGTTGGACTTTCTCGTCGAAATCTTCCCTCCGCTGGGTCCTATCTTCACTTGCCAGCAAACCCTCGAGGCGAGCATTATCTCTGCGTACCTCTGCGACCTCGTCCCTTAGACCTAGGACGGCCTCGTGGGCCATCTCTGCCTTTCTGTTTGCTTCCGCCAGGGCGGCAAGCATCTAATCCAGCTTCTGCCCCAGATCTAGTCGTTCCTCTCGGGAGTTTCCTTCGGCATCAGGACGTATGCTCCTGGTTGTTATTCTTGAGGGTGCCATCAGACGTTGTATGGCTTTTTTATTCGGGGAGGGCGTGGCTGCGAGTTTTTCACTCTCTTTTCCACGCTCAACCTCTTCCCACAGACGGTGCCAAGCTGTTGGAGCAGTTTCTCACCAGCCGTCCACCTGTCTCGAACTGCTGACGCTGTATTCTCCAACTGTCCACATGTCCTTGCTGTCTCAAAGTTCTCTGAACTCCAAGCAAGATCGGACAGGCGGGGGTGGCTACCTGCAAAGACTCTCCGATGCTTAAGTCAGTGGTTTTTCTTTGTGTTCGGTAGCAAGGAAAATATTTCAGTATGAATATCTATCTGTCTTCTTTTTGTTTACAGACTTTTGTATATATATCCGTTTTTTTGTGCGTACATGCCCCTCTCGGGAACGCATGGCTTTCTTATATGTAGTCCTGAGATAATGAACCGCATAGTTGTCAATCTCCGGAATGAGTACCTTTCATCTCAAGATCTTTTTCAACAGTCACGGGCTGAGATTTCTGTCATCTCCTCTGTGCTACCATGGCCTGATTTTCGCTACCTCCTACGGCTTCAGTCTGTCAGGAGTAAGATTTAGGCAAATCGCCGTTCTGTCAGGACGGCTTGTCCCTGGTACACACACCTACCCAGGATCGCATTAAATGCTCTGTCTGGGTCTGGAGCCATGGGTTGCTTTCCATTATATTCAGTCTGAAGACCCTTGGGGTTTCTGACCCTTCCGACTGTTGAGATAAGGGCCGCTGTTCCTAGATAGCAGACCCTTGGGGCTTCTGACCCCCAGCTGTCGAGGTTGGGGTCTGACTTGGCCGAACCGTCCGAGGTCAGTGATGGGTTCGGCCCTAACCTCGGACGGCCCAATGGCCGATGGTGAGATCACGTGCGATCCGCGTGGCCTTCCTCATGGCATAAGGTTCGGGAACGGGTCCCACACTTAGGTTCATATATGATCATATAGAAGTAACTTAATCTCGGACGGGACAGAATTGACTTCAACAAATTCATAATTTTCCAAAAGTCCTGTTATATGGCAAATTTATTGATTTTTTACTACGAACAAAGGTGTTTTATATTATATTTCATACAGTATTTCTTAACAAACTTGAGGCTGGTACTTGAGGATGCAGTATCCAATTGTTCTGATCTTTACTACGTTGGTGGGAATTTAGGAGTATAAAGACCTGTTAAAGCATCATCAGCCATATGCTAATATGTGTGATGTCATAAAATAATGTAAATATATATTCACACTTACGCAAGTGCACACAATCACAAGATGCTAAGTACAAAAATTGTAGTAATTTTAAAATTATTATAACAAATGTAAATAAAGAAAAATTAAATGTAAAGAAACTAAAATAAAGTGCAAAAGAAATAAAATTAAATGCACGTAGAAATAAACAAAAAAAAAAATCAAGAAAAAAACGCCTAGATTTCCAAGCTTCCCTGAACCTTACTTATATTTTTCTACCTCTCTCTAATTATTTTCAACGAACTAATTTGTTAGCTGAGTACAAAAATTTATCTATAAGCTTCTACCATTATCATGAGGATTAAACATAAATGGAATAACTGAGCTTAAACACTCTTTAAGGCTACATACACAAAGTGATACGTTCCTATCCAACTTTGATTTATGGCTAATATATATCTTCCTTTCACAATTCTATTATGGTTTCCGATAATCAATTGATTAGCAATCAGGTAATTAGCACTATAAGAAAAATGCGATTTCAAATCACCTTTTTTTGTTCATGTTAAATCATTGGATGTTGCCAACTAAAGAGAGGTGTATTTGGGCTTCATTAAAAGTGCAGGGATTCCAGGATACGTAAAAAGTGACATAGTAGATATAAGAGTAGTAAGAAGCATTTTCTTAAATTCTTTAAAATTAAATTCATTTAAGTGTCCTAGATTTTTTTATTTTTTTTATTTTTTTTTATTTTTTATTTTTTACATAAACGAAGTTATAAACAACATAAAATATACAATATCATAATATAAAACCAAGATTGACAAACATAATTTAAATTTTAAAACTAAAAACTCATATATATAAATATACAATAAAATCTAATTTAATTAAAGTTACATTATATTATAAAAATAACAAAATTCTATCATTGATCTGAAATAACTTCAATGAACCTAATTAATGGCAATCCAAAAGATAATCTCAAGAGACAAATCAAGAAGCTGTATCATCTATTTTTCACGAAGTCATTGATTTCTTCATTTGTCCATTAAACTATATTTATAAAAAGAAAGTTTGTTAGAATATGAAACTTTTATTTAAAATTCTCAAAATTAAAATTAAAATTTATACATATTTGGAATACCTTTGTAGAAAAAATGATTTAATGCTAATTTGTTTAATTATATATACAAATATATATATATATATATATATATAACACTAGAAGAATAATAACTTATTATAACACTAAATAATAGCCTAGTATAACACTTTAGAATAAGTGTTTCTTTATTTTATTAGAGAAAAAGGGTAAAATTAACAAAAACGGCGCGAGTGCGCAAATGTGGCCTGAGTGTGAAAGGGAATATTTTCCCAAAAAAATGTGACATCTCTAGTCTTTTCTCTCTCTAGAGTGATCATTCTCTCTCTGGTTTAGTCCAAGACATGGCACAACCTCTCTCCTTCCCATGACCACACTCTTTCTGGTTCAGTTAGATCTTGAAGATGAATGGCCTTAATCCCTAAATACGAGAAAACAAAGCATCAATTCGGGCCTTTGAGTGAGGCAAAGATCCATTTCGCGATCGCGATCTTCATGACCAAACTTTCTTTGGTTTCTCTTTTACTCTTTGTCGAAGAGTGTGGTTTTGGATATGGACTATCACAACCCAAACCCCGGGTAGTGGCAGAAGGGGAATTTCACAAAAATTAGAAATTTTTTTTTTTAAATGTATTATGAATTTCAACCAGTGGACCTATCTCACAGTTCATAGTCACTAATAAACACAGACTGAAAAATTATAAGAAAAACTAAATTCTCAGATAGTTCACTGAGCATCATCATTCACACCTCAATATCAAGCTAGAGTGACATATATAGTTACAGACATTTTCAAAATAACACATTTAACATGAATGCTAGAAATATCTATATATTTAACAAGCCTTAAATACGAGTCTTGTATTCACACTCCAAGCATTACCAAGTCTCAAATTACGAATAAAAGATAACTTCTTATTCTGCTTATTGACCGTCAATGTCACATTGGACACTATCTGTGGAGAAAGTAGGGAGGGTGAGCATAAATTGCCCAGTAGGTTACCTAATTTCCCTTTTTGGGAAAAATCCTTTATGAATTTCAAAACATCTGCATGGTTAGTAGTACTGGAAAGTATTTCTATAAATATTAAGGATTTAAACCATTTACAGACAACTATGCCAAAAACTAAAATCAGATATCTAGGTCAAAACATATAAAAGTCTCAATTAAAATAAGCATAATGTACATCACATAAATCAACATATCACATAAGTTCTCATCCTCTCATTACAACTAGAGCAACTTATACTACATGTATTGAGTGCTCTCTGCCTAACATCTATCTCTGAAAACTGGAGGGACACCCATGTGTCAAATCCTACCGAACCGGAGGGGTACTGAATGCCTACCTATGCCTACCGAATAGAGATAGTCAAAAAATAAACCCTGTGCGGATTTATGGGCTCTCACTGAAGGCGGGTGTACTAGTCTATCTACTACAATACTGTGATGCGTAAGATGACTCTCATGCATGATCATATGAAATGTGCAATATATAGAGTCTCAAACAACCATGCAGTAGTTTAACATTCTAGTCATGTTNAAAGTTGACTTTTCAAACGGAGTCTCGGATTGAGAAATAGAGGTCACCACTAAATTTAGAACACCCAAAAATGTTTGTTTAGATATAAAATTCATCGAAAACGGGTCCCGGTACGGAACCGGCCAGTGGCACGCAAAACGGTACAATTCACGAGCTATTTTCTCGATTTTATATCAAACTTCATGCCCGATCTCACTGAGTCCAAATTCGAAGTCAGAACTCAGTTTCGAAGTCTAGAACATTAAATGGGCTCAAAATCAAAAAATTATAGAAATACCACATTCTGAAAATAATTAGAAAAATACCACATTTTCATCCCAATAATTAATGATTTTCTAGTTATCGTTTTAGCACTTAAAAATCATAGAATTTTATGTTTCAAACTCCTCTATCACGTGGTAAAATTTTCTCGAGAAAAATTACTCAATTCCGAAATAATTACGAAAATACCACAAAAAATAAATATTAAAATATTACTACAGTAATTAACTTCTAACCGGAGCTGAGTTGGAGGCCGATAGTGGTCGGAAATGAAAGTTGGAGTCGAGACGAATCCAACGGTGGTGGTGGTGCGGTGATCGGACGTCGGATAGTGGAACGTCGGGCCAAAAACTGATCGACAGGCGGTGGCTTCGGGCTGCGATTTCTCTGGCGAGAGGCGGCGGTTCACGGCGGCAGTACCCGGTGCTGGTTCGTCGGCATCTTCTGGTCACGACGGGCTGGCGCATCTGGCATGGCGGCGGCCGGTGGAGCCTCGGGTGAACAGTGACCATGGATGGCCTCGAGGGACGTCCATGGAGAAGAAAGAAGAAATCGGGCTTTTTATACAATTTTCAAATACTATAGCAGTGGGACACGTGGTGCAATCTGATTCGACCGAAAAATAAGTTTCTGCAATTCCACTTTGGCCATAATTTTGAAAAGATTCTTTCACTTTAGTCCATCTTTAATTACACTTTTGTCCCTAGTTTGAATTTTTTTTTTCATTTTTGCCCCAAATGCACCTAGACTTTATCTTGTCTAGATTCAACACCAAATTTATTTCTGATTTTTATTTAATTAATCCAAAAATGCAAAAATTACCAAATTACCCTTGAAGTAAAATTACTTAATTACCCTTACAAAATTTAGGATTTTACATCCTCTCCCCCTTAAAAGATTTTCTTCCCAAAATTCGGATACAAGGGTCAAACTACAACTTCAAGTAGGAAATTAAACAGATGTGGATATTTTTTATACATTTCTGCTTCTTGCTCCCAAGTGGCTACGTCTTTCTTATGGTGTTGCCAAAGAACCTTGTGCTGGTGTTTATCGGAATAAATTTCTGGAAAATATTTTCATAAAATTATTTTCAAGAACATCATAATTTTGTAAAATCAAGAAACGCAGCGGAATTGGTTGCTTAAAATTTTTCTTTTTACAAAACATTTCGGATCGTGATCTAACATGAATTAACTCTTGATCTAGATAAGAATAATACCCAGATTTGCTCCACAACCTTCTCGTCTTCCCGTCTATTCTCGATAGTTATTTGATTAATCTGGTGAGTGACCACCTTCTTGATTCCCAACAAAGAGATCCGCAGATGAACAAGAAGACAATCTTCTCGAACCAATTTCTCCAGGATAGCCGAAACACCAAGGATAATGAATCCCAAGTGGTGGTTGATTTTCTCTGCTCTCTTTCTCTCTGTTTTCGTGTGACAGTCTCTATTGGAGGGGTGTTTCACGTATATCACTTGCATCTGGTTGCTAGAGAACTTTTATCTTAAATATAGAGAGATTAGTAAACCCTAATGGGCTTATTGGGCTTGTTGGGCTCAACTGATCATCAAATGACTATTGGGCTTTAATTTGAGCTAGACAGGGGACCAGATGGATTTATAAAGTCCAAGCTCCAATGAACCATATACCCACTATCATAATTAACTCTTAATTATGATTGGGCCTTATCCATTAATAATAAGGCACACCACTACAGGCCCAATATTGAAATCTTGGACTAAATGTCATTTATTTTCTGTGAAGCATATTAATAATTAATTAGCTTGATCCATTTAGCACATATTATACTTGTAGACATACCCCCAATATAATGTCGTACTAGTAGGGTGAAATTACCGTATTACCCCTATAGTACATATTTACCTTTGAGTTGTCATTTTTCATCTAAGAGATAATAGTTGACTATGCTGTTTGTATCTGCTTATACCAACACAGTCAAATTCACATAGTGAATACTGGGGCCCTGGTTTATATTATCCAAGTACTTGAAAAAACTCAAAGTGGCATCATATGCATGGTGTCTATCATGAAAAAAGTTCTACACATTTCATATTCCTAATCTTCCAAGATACCGGAGTTCGAACCATAAATCGGAACTAGTCCTTTAGTAACTCAAAAAGACAAAACACATGAAAGTAAGTTCGTTAATCACTAGGATTAAGGTCTTTTACAATAGTGCTAGATTAGTAAAATTAGAAATTTGAGTTATGACACTTAACCTCAAATTCTAATTCACTAGGTCCTGTTCGATGCTGTTATAACTTTCTTATAACACACTAGTGTTTCTATCCGAAGACTCACTTCAATAATTAGAAACTTCATTAATTAAATAGACAACACTACATTCTATGGCATAGTAAAGTATTCCATGTTCAATATGCAGAATGTGAACAATTTAATTTAGACATAATGAAATAAAGAATATAATGTCTCCCCCATATGAACTCATCATACGAATAATTCTTTATTACTCATTTTATGTCTTGGAATCTTTTTGATATTTGCATAAGATAAACATACACATCACATGTGTATCAATGGGACATAAATGAAATAGAAATTCATAACATAGAATTTATTAATAACAAATAGATACTAAATAATCCAATAAATATTGTTTATAATATCTAAATAATAAACTACTTTATAGGACATTATTCCAACAATCTCTCACTTGGCCTTTAAAGCAGATGTGACATATCACGTAGTCGTATTCCTTCAAGGTGGTCCTCAAATACTTTGTTAACTAAAGATTTGGTAAAAGGATTAGCAAGATTCTCTGCAGACGCTATCTTACTCACTATCACGTCTCCTCTTGGAACAATTTCTTTGAGTACATGATATTTCCTCTCTATATGTTTTCCCCTCTTGTGGCTTTTGGGCTCTCTGGAGTTAGAAACTGCTCCTCTGTTATCACAGTAAAGTATAATAGGTTGTTATACTCCAGGTTCTACCTCAAGATCCAATAGGAAATTACGAAGCCAGACCGCTTCTTTAGCTGCTTCAGAAGCTGCCACATATTCGGCCTCCATGATTGAACCCACAATACAAGATTGCTTGATACTCCTCTATATAATGGCTCCACCACCAAGGATAAAGACTGAACCAGAGGTTGATCTTCTAGAGTCTTTATCAGATTGAAAATCCAAATCAGTATATCCAATAGGTGTTAGATCTTCTTCAGAATATACAAGCATATGATTTCTAGTTCTCCGAAGATACTTTAGAATATGCTTGACTGCACCCCAATGTTCAGGCCCTAGATTGGATTGGTAATGACTTACAATCCTAATAGCATAACAAATATTTGGTCTTGTGCAAAGCATGGCATACATGAGACTTCCCACTGCCGAAGCATAAGGAATATTTATCATCTATTCCTTCTCTTTTCTGTCTTAGGAGAATTCTTATTAGACAGAGTAATTCCTTTATGAAAGGGTGTTAAACCTTTCTTAGAATTATGCATTGCAAACCTTACCAGTATTTTGTCTACATATGAAGCTTGTGATAAAGCTTTGCATTTGTTCTTTCTTTTTCGTAGAATCTGTATTCCTTGAACATAGCAAGCTTCACCTAAGTCTTTCATATCAAACTGTTGTACTAACTAGACTTTCACTGATGATAATGATCCAACATCATTCCCAATGATTAGAATATCATCAACATACAGTACCAAAAAATCACTTTGTTATCCTGAATTCTTTTATAGACACAAGGTTCATCTATGTTTCGTTCAAAACCATAAGACTTAATTGCGTCATCAAATCTTATGTTCCATGATNGATAATGATCCAACATCATTCCCAATGATTAGAATATCATCAACATACAGTACCAAAAAAATCACTTTGTTATCCTGAATTCTTTTATAGACACAAGGTTCATCTATGTTTCGTTCAAAACCATAAGACTTAATTGCTTCATCAAATCTTATGTTCCATGATTTAGATGCTTGCTTGAGTCCATAAATAGATCTATTAAGTTTACAAACTTTTCTTTCTTGACACTTTTCAACGAATCCCTCTGGTTGTATCATATAGATACATTCATCAAGATTGCCATTCAGGAATGCAGTCTTAACGTCCATTTGCCATATCTCATCATCAAGATATGCAGTGATGGATAAGAGTATGCGAATAGACTTGATCATAGCTACAGGAGAGAAGGTTTCTTCATAGTTGATAAGGTTGCTTGATAGTTGATACCTTCTTTTTGTGTATAACCCTTTGCAACTAACCTTGCCTTGAAAGTCTCCACTTTCCCGTCTATTCCCCTCTTTCTCTTATTGACCCACTTATACCGGATGGGTTTTATCCCTTCAGGTGGATCTACAAGTTCCCAGACTTTATTAGAGTACATGGACTCTATTTTAGATTCCATTGCCTTTTGCTAGAGATCTTTATTAACATCATCCATTGCCTCATTGTAGGTGTAAGGATCAGATGCTTGGTCACAAGACTCTCCTATTCCCAAGTATCTTTCAGGTTGTCTCACAACTCTCCCACTACGACGAGGATATGATGTTTGTTGAGTTTCAAGTGATTTATCTTTTCTAAGTACTTTCTCTATCTTATCTTTTATAGATGGGCTGATAACATCATCAATTAATTCTTCTAGAAATAACTTACTTTTGGGCTTGAAATCTTTCATATAGTTTTCTTCAAAGAAAGTAGCATTTGTACTCACAAACACTTTCTTTTCTTCAGTACTATAGAAATAATACCCTCTAGTTCCTTTTGGGTAACCTACAAATAGACACAATTCAGATCGTGATTCCAACTTAGTCATTTTCCCTTTCAACACGTATGCTGGACAACCCCAAATATGGATATGACACAAACTAGGTTTATGTCCTTTCCATAATTCAAATGCAGTCTTAGGTACTGACTTAGAAGGAACTCTATTCAGTAGGTACATAGCAGTTTCTAAGGTATAATCCCAAAAACACGTGGGTAATTGTGAATAACTGAGCATTGACCTAAGCATATCCAAAAGTGTCCTATTTCTTCTTTCAGCAATACCATTTAGTTGAGGCATACCAGGTGCTGTGATTTGGGATAGGATCCCATTGTCTGTGAGAAATTCAGAAGATTCTCTAGAGATGTATTCGTCACCTCGATCAGATTGAAGGGTCTTTATGTTCTTTCCTAACTATTTTTCAGTTTCTGCTTTGAATTCTCTGAAATTTTCAAAAGAATCCGATTTATGTTGCATTAGGTAAACATGACCAAATCTAGAATAATCATCCGTAAACGTAATGAAGTATTCAAATTCTCCTCGTGCTTGAATATTCAAGGGCTCACAGACATCAGTGTGTACTAACTCAAGACATTCTTGAACTCTAAGACCTTTTCTAATAAATGGTCTTTTAGTCATTTTACCTTCCAGACAAGATTCACAAGTTGGTAATGGTTTGACTTCTAACGAACTTAGAGGTCCATCATTGACTAACCTTTGAATTCTGTTTAGGTTAATATAACCGAGTCTCAAGTGGCAGAGATAAGTTTCATCATTAGTACTCACTTTCACTTTCTTATGTTTAGATTCTATATGTTCAGAAATATTTTCAAGACTGTGCAATGAGATACTTTTAGGTTGAATAAAGAAAAGATTACTCCTACGAGTACCAGTGCAAATAAGACTTTTATTCTTTCTAATAGAAACTTTATTGTCAAAATGAACAGAATAACCTTGTCTCATTAAATAGGAAATAGGAATCAAATTCTGTTTAAACACTGGAATGTAATAACAATTCTTTATTTCTAAAAACTTGAAATCATCGAAATTCAAAAAAACATCTCTCATTGCACGAGCTTCAACTATTGAGCCATCTCTAAATTGCAGCGTGAACTCTTCACTAGCGAACTTCCTAGTTTTCTTGAACCCCTGCAAAGTGTTACAAACATAGTCAGTGGCTCCCGAATCTACGATCCAAGAATTGATAGAATCAACCACATGACAAGCCTCAATGAACAACAAATTGTTATTACCTTGTTTGTCCTCGCCGTTGTCCTTTTCCCTTTTAAGGGCTAGGTAAGTTTTGCAGTTCCTCTTCCAATATCCATCCTCACTGTAGTGGAAACATTTTCCCTTTGGTTTGGCTTCTTTCTTAGTCTTCTTTTTCTTTGGAGCAAGAGAAGCAGGAGTCTTTTTCTTCCACTTACCTTTGCCTTTCGACTTAGGTTTGGAAGAACTACCTTGAGCTATATTAGCTTCAGCTAACCCCGACTTATTCTTCTTAAGAATATTCTCTGTTACTTGCATATCTTTCATCAGGCCAGTAAGAGTATAATTCTTTCGGCGAATTTCATGATCAATCTTAAATTGATTAAAGGTATCTGACAATGTGTTCAAAACCATGTCAATTTGGGTGTCACAATCAATTTCAGCTCTAAGGATTTCTAGTTTGTTAAGGTATTTGATAGCTTTCATCATATGTTCCCGAACTGGAGTACCCCTCTTTTGACAAAGATTCCTAAATACACTTGTAGCCTCATTTCTAGCTTGATGATTGAGACTAGCGAATATTTCATCAATACTCAGCATAATGTCAACAGCAGTATCTATCCCACGATGTTGTTGTTGCAATATATTGCTCATTGAGCCAAATATATAGCACTTAGTCATCTCATCAGATTGCTTCCATTTATCATATAAGTTTCTTTCATCGTTGGTAGATTCCTCAGTTGGCTGAGCAGGACATGGAGTGGT
>JXTB01000438.1:17168-88394 GCA_002914805.1 Parasponia andersonii
GAAAAGATATTTTAATTTAAATTTAAATTTCAAATCTTCACAAAATTCAAAATTGAAAAGATAGAAGATTTTACAAACAAAATCTCCTATAATATCTCTAATTTGAATTTAAACAAATTTAAAATTCAAAAATAGATTATCAACTATCATATAATCAGTTTTAAAAATATCTATTCAAATTTGAATTTAAAAATAAAAGGATATTATCTCATAATATCTAATTTTAAAAATTTCTATTTTAAATATCTCTAATTATTCAAATAATAATTAAGATATTATGGATATCAATCATATCCACAATTCAAATTAAAATATCCTATCAATTTAAATTTCAAAAATTAAAATTTAACAAGGATTTTAAAATTTTGAATTTAAAATTTAATTTATAAGTTTTCATAAAACTATGGATAAATTAAATTAATTTTAAAATAAAAATAATTTAAATTATGACCGGAAATACGAAACATGTCGGGACAAGCTGACAGACGGAACGGGAAGCCGGTATGCGGCCATGCTCGGGACAACTACCGAGCGCCAATGGGCTCGCATAACGCTACGCGGCCTCGCTCGAGATAACTCCCGAGCGATAACGGGCTCGCGTAATGCTCGCACATCAAATGTACAAGGCGGCACCAAGAGAGGCGAAGGCACGAGAGGCCACCCTCGCGGCCGGCGCGCAAGAGGCCGCCCACTTGCCATGCGTGGATCATATCCACGTGGCCAGCAGGGCCGTGCCCGCATGCCATGCACGGGGTGATCCCGTGCGGCATGTGCGGGCTAGCTGCTTGCAGGCCATGCGCAGGGTGCAGCCGCACGGCCTACTCAGGGACGCAGCCCGCAAGCCATGTGCAGATCCCATCCCCGTGGCCAGCGGTGCCTCACCAGCGCGGCCATGCGCGGGGTCATACCTGCACAGCCCGCGCGCAGGTCACACCCGCAGGGCTCACGTTGGCGGTGCGCACAACTCCTAGCCGTGCACTGCTCGTCGTTTCGTTCGTTTTTTTTAAAATTGAAAAAAAAAATAGTTTTCATAAAACTCCAAAAAACAATTAAAGATCAAAACATTTCCATACATAGTTTTATCAAGAACATAAAATATGAATGAATAGAAATCAAGAACATGCCCGAAAACGAAAATCAAAATAAACATGATCATTTCCTCATAGCAACATCTAATCAAATAAACATTCAAACAAATTGAATCTATTGACCATCATACAAACTAGAGCATACTCATAATATGAACAAGACCAAACATAAACAAAAACTTTCTACAAATCAAAAACATCAATCAACAAGAGAATAAACCGGAGTAAAACATGCTAGATCAATAATAAAACCTGGCTCTAGTACCAATTGCTGGTGTTTATTGGAATAAATTTCCAGAAAATATTTTCATAAAATTATTTTTAAGAACACCATAGTTTTGTAAAATCAAGAAACGCAGCGGAATTGGTGGTTTAAAACTTTTCTTTTTACAAAACGTTTTGGATCGCAATCTAACATGAATTAACTCTTGATCTAGACAAGAACAATACCCGAATTTGCTCCACAACCTTCTCGTCTTCTCATCTATTCTCGAAAGCCATTTGATTAATCCAGTGGGTGGTCATCTTCTTGATTCCTAACAAAAAGATCTGCAGATGAATAAGAAGATAATCTTTTCAAACCGATTTCTCCGGGATGGCCGAAACACCAAGGACAGTGAATCCCTAGTGGTGGCCGATTTTCTCTGCTCTCTCTCTCTCTCTCTCTCTATTTTCGTTTGACACTCTCTACTGGAGGGATGTTTCAAGTATATCACTTGTATCTCGTTACTAGAGAACTTTTCTCTTAAATATAGAGAGATTAGTAAACCCTAATAGACTTATTGGGCTCAACTGATCATCAAATGACTATTGGGCTTTAATTTGAGCTAGACGGAGGACCAGATGGATCCATAAAACCCAAGCTCCAATGAACCATATACCCACTATCATAACTAACTCTTAATTATGATTGAGCCTTGTCCACTAATATTGGGGCATACCACTATAGGCCCAATATTGAACTCTTGGACTAAATGTCATTTATTTTCTATGAAGCTTATTAATAATTAATTAGCTTGATCAATTTAGCATATACTATACCTGTAGACATACCCCCAATGTAATGCCGTACTAGTAGGGTGAAATTACCGTATTACCCCTCTAGTATATGTTTACCTTTGAGTTGCTATTTTTCATCTAATGGATAAAAGTTGACTATGGTGTTTGTATCTGCTTATACCAACACAGTCAAATTCACATAGTAAATACCGGGGCCCTGGTTTATATTATCCAAGTACTTGGAAAATCTCAAAGTGACATCATATACATGATGTCCATCATGAAAAATATTCTACACATTTCATATACCTTATCTTCCAAGATACCGGAGTTCGAACCATAAATCGGAACTAGTCCTTTAGTAACTCAAAAAGGCAAAAAACATGAAAGTAAGTTCGTTAATCACTAGGATTAAGGTCTTCTACAATAGTACTAGATTAGTAAAATTAGAAATTTGAGTTACGATACTTAACCTCAAATTCTAATTCACTAGGTCTTGTTCAATGTTGTTATAACTTTCTTATAACACACTAGTGTTTCTATCCGAAGACTCACTTCAATAATTAGAGACTTCATTAATTAAATAGACAACACGACATTCTATGACATAGTAAAGTATTCCATGTTCAATATGCAGAATACGAACAATTTAATTTAGACATAATGAAATAAAGAATATAATGTCTCCCACACATGAACTCATCATACGAATAATTCTTTATTACTCATTTCATGTCTTGGAATCTTTTAGATGTTTGCATAAGATAAACATACACATCACATATATATCAATGGGACATAAATGAAATAGAAATTCATAACATAGAATTTATTAATAACAAATAGATACTAAATAATTCAATAAATATTGTTTATAATGTCTAAATAATAAACTGCTTTATAGGACATTATTGCAACACCTTGACAAGTGGTATATCCCTATTTCGAAGCACTTTGAGCTCTCTCCCTAGTATTCGAACTGATTGTTCCTCATATGTTACATCCTCTTGTAATGGCACTTCCATATACTGGATAACATGCGATGGATAAGGCACATACTTCCTGAGCATCGAGACATGAAAAACATTGTGCACTCGGCCCAATTATGGTGGCAATTCCAAGTGATACGCTACGAGCCCAATTCTAGAAGTAATCTCAAATGGTCGAATATATCTTGGAGCCAATTTTCCTTTAAGCCCAAATCTAGTGATACCACTCCTTGGCGTTACTTTCACGAATACCTAATCACCAACTTCGAACTCTACTTCACGTCTCTTTGGGTCCGCATAGCTTTTCTGTCGACTTTGCATGACTTTAAGTCTTTGTCGAATCTTGTTAATTTTCTCAATAGTCTCTTATATCAGTTCTGGCCTAAGAATGACACGTTCCTCTACATCAGCCCAACACGAGGGTGATCTATATGGTCTTCCATATAATACCTCATATGGAGCCATGCCAAGACTGATTTAGTAGCTGTTATTATAAGAAAACTCCACTAATGACAGGTGATCATCCCAGCTTCCACCAAAATCTAGTATACAAGAGCGAAGCATGTCTTCTAGAATCTGAATAGTCCTCTCAGATTAGCCATCTGTCTGAGGATGGTAAGTAGTACTGAGATTTAGTTCTATTCCTAAAGCTCTTTACAAAACTCTCCAGAAGTTAGAAGTAAATCTTGGGTCTCTGTCCGAAACTATGCTTAATAGCACTCCATGCAATCGAACAATATTGTCAATGTAGAGACGGCTAAGCTCGTTCAGTGAAAAATTAGATATGATTTGTATGAAATTAGCAGTTTTCTTCATACAATCAAAAATTACCCAAATTGTGTCGTTCTTTCTCTGGGTCGTAGGCAAACCCATTACAAAGTCCGTGGTGATTTTATCCCACTTCCACTCTGGTATGGGTAAAGGCTGTAGTAGTCCAGTTGGTCTCTGGTGTTCAGCTTTAACTTGCTGACATATCATGCACTTAGCCACAAAATTAGCTACGTCACGTTTCATACCTTTCCACCAATACTGTCTCTTCAAGTCATGGTACATCTTGGTGCTACCAGGATACTCTGCAAACTTGGACTTATGAACTTCAATGAGAATGGTCTCTCTAAGATAAGGATCATTAGCAACTGCTAGCTTACTTTTGAAGAGCACAAATCATTCTCTATTTGTACTCTAACCTTCTAATTGTTCACCACTTTCGAGTTGATTCCATATCGTTCTCAGCTAGTGGTCTTGCCATTGACTTTGCTGCATAGTTTGGAGAAGCGCAAGTGTGGCAACAATATTACTGAGGTTAGCAGTGTTTCTAAACTCGAAGTACTACAAGTTATAATTACCAATTACCAATGAGTTCTTCCAATGTTGAAATATAAGTGCCGCTAAAGAGCTAAGCGGTTTTCTATTCAAGGCATCAGCTACAACATTGGCCTTACTGAGATGGTATTGTAGTTCGAAGTCATAATCTTCCATATACTCAACCTATCTTCGCTACCTTAGATTCAGATCCCATTGAGTGAAGAGATATTTCAAACTCTTATGGTTAGAGAATATCTCAGATTTCACACTATACAGATAACACCTCCATACTTTGAGTGCAAAAATTATTACTGCAATTTCTAGGTCATGGGTAGGATAGTTCCTCTCATGCGGCTTCAATTGATGAGAAGCATACGCTACAACTCGACCATTTTGCATCAAAACACTTCCCAATCCCATCTTAGAAGCATCGATATACACTACATAAGGTTCATTACTCTCAGGTTCTGTAAGAACAGGTGCAATTGTCAAACTGTGCTTCAATTTCCTGAAAGCTTCTTCACAATCACTATCCCAAATGAACTTGACATCCTTTCTTGTCAGCCTTGTCAATGGTAATGCAACCCTTGAGAAGTTTTGAACAAAACGATGGTAATAACCTGCCAAACTGAGGAAACTTCGTATCTCTATCACATTCTTTAGTTTTAGTACGATCGACTGAGATAACTTCTTGAGAAATTACATGCCCCAAGAATTTAACTTCTGACATCCAGAAGTCACATTTTGATCTTTTGGCATATAATTGTGGACTCCTCAAATCCTCAAAACTTCAAGCACTATTCTCAAATGTTCGGCATGATCTTCCTGAGTCTTGGAATATACCGGGATATCATAAAAAAAAATAACTACAAAACAATCCAAGTATGGCATGAAAATCTGATTCATGAGATCCACGAAAGCTGCAGGCGCATTCGTCAAACCAAAAGGCATTACCAAAAACTCAAAGTGTCCATAACGAGTTCTGAATGCTGTTTTCGGTATATCTTCCTCTCTTATCTTCTACTGGTGATAACCTGACCTCAAGTGAATCTTAGAGAAAAGTCTTGATCCACCAAGTTGATCAAACAACTTGTCAATCCTTGGCAAAGGATACTTGTTCTTTATCATGAGCTGGTTTCACCTTCTGTAGTCCACACATAGCCTTAAAATACCATCAGCTTTCTTGGCAAAAAAAAAAAAACAGGAGCACCCCAAGGATAAGTACTACTTTGAATGAAACCCTTGGATCTCAAATCATCCAATTGTTCTCTCAATTTGTTCAACTCTACAGGAGCCATGCGGTATGCTGGAATAAAAACTAGTTGAGCTCCAGGAACAAGATCAATACAGAACTCGATCTCCCTATCTGGTGGTAGCCCTGGTAAATCCTCAGGAAATACCTCTAGATATTCACTCACCACCGGAATGCATAGGTCCTGATCAATAGCTCTCACTTCGCCATCAATGGCAAACAAGTTCCCATTACACTCAAGTTTCTTCCTACAACCTAAACATGCTTTTAGAATAGGATTTGGTTTCAAAGAATTCATTCAGACTTGATATATTACGGGTTGCCCATCATCCAGAAAAAGTGTCACTCGCTTATCATAACAATCGACAATAGCTCGATACCTGGATAACCAATCCATATCGAGTATTACATCATGTTATTTTATTGGTAATACAATTAAATCAGCAAGTAATTCTTTATCATTAATCATCACACAATAAGATTTACACACACTAGACACATCGGATACACCACCCAAAGGTTTTCCTATTGTCAAAGCATAATCCAAATCAGAAAATTCTAACCCTAAAAGTTGAATAAACAACAAGGATATGAATGAATGAGATGTACCAATATCAAACAAAACACATAACCAAGAATATAAAATAAGAACCATATCGTCAACAACACCTCAGCCAGTGTGTTCATCGGTACCATCAATTCCAGAAACTGCATAAGCTTGGCCAGTGACTTTTCCTTTTCCCTTATTGCCTCTTCCTTGTCCAGGACGACTGCTGCTAGATTCCGGACCACTGCTACCATATCCACGCCCTACGTGACTCCCTGAAGCTTGAGGAGTCTGGAAATTATGAGTATAGCCCTGGGGGCGGTACTAGTGCTGGTAAGGTGGTGGAGATGAAAAAGCCTGGGAAAAACCCTGAGACTGTGGCAGCCTAGCTTGAGTGTTATGGGGAAGTGCTGAACCAGAATAACTTCCAAGTGGTCTTCCCTGAGAAAGAAGGGATTTCTACAGATATTTTGGGCACTCATTCCTCCTATGGCCCTGTTGACCACAGTGGTAACACATATATGGGTTGAACCTTTTATTACCTGCTGAACCACTACTAGTATAGCTTCCACTGTGAGGTGAACCTTGAGCAGACCATTGTCCTTTGCTCCTCTTGGTCATTTTTCTCTCCTTGCTTTTATTCCTCCTTACACCCTGCTCATTTTCTACGGCTTCAGCTCATTGGGCAACTAGCACTACTTCAGAAAGAGTGGCAAATAAGTGAATAGCAATATGGTTGTGGATGTTTCGATTCAAACCATTCTTAAACTTCGCAATTTGGTAAGTGTCACTCACTGCTGGGCTAAGGGCAAGGCCTGCCAATTCTGTGAATTCCATCACGTATTGGTTTACTGTTCTATTCCCTTGAGTAAGTCTCTCAAAATGACCAACCACTTCAGCTTGTTGATCATCGTTTGCATAATGTGCTTTGAAGAGTCTCTCAAATTTTTCACAAGTTACACCTTTTACGTTTTGCATAACCTCAATTGTCTCCTACCAATGGATAGCATTTCCCGTCAAGCGAGAGATAGCAAACACAGCCCAAAACTCTCTAGGAGTACCCAAGGTCAAAAAATGTCGTGTCATCTCACGCAACCATGCATTGGCAATTAGTGGGTCTAGAGTTCCATTATACTGTCTAGGCTGAAGGTGCATAAACTTCTGAAGATGATCAGCCTGATCGGGTTGATGGTCTTATTGTGGTTGAGGTTGAGACTGAAGGTTAGGACCTTGCATTTCAAAGAAAGCATGACGCATAGCTTCGAAAAATTGGTTGAAGCCTTGCAGAATTGGAGGGGCTCGGCACCAACCAGGTTGGTGCCTCGAGCTCTCCTAGGAGGCATTTTTGAAAGTCTGAAATGATATACCAAACTATTAGTAAGGTAATGATGCATATCGTCATAAAAGCAATTTCAATCTAGCTTAATAGTGCTATGTCCGAGGTATTTAAAACTCAAAGCTCTGATACCACAATTTCTGTCACAGCCCAAATTCCGGGGTGGTGGCAAAAAGGGAATTTCACAAAAATTGGACATTCTTTTTTTTTTTTTAATTTATTATGAATTTCATCCAGTGGACCTATTCCACAGTTCATAGTCACCAATAAACACAGACTGAAAAATTATAAGAAAAACTAAATTCTCAAATTGTTCACTGAGCATCATCATTCAAATCTCAACATCAAGATAGAGTGGCATATATAGTTACAGATATTTTCAAAGTAACACACTTAACATGAATGCTAGCAATATCCATAAATTTAACAAGACTTAAACACGAGTATTGTATTCACACTCCTAGCATTATCAAGTGTCAAACTACGAATAAAAGATAACTTCTTATTCTGCATGTTGACCGTCAATGTCACACTTGACACCACCTGTGGAGAAAGTAGGGAGGGTGAGCATAAATTGCCCAGTAGGTTACCCAATTTCTATTTTTGGGAAAAATCCTTTATAAATGTCAAAATATCTGCATGGTTAGTAGTACTGGAAAACATTTCTACAAATATTAAGGATTTAAACCATTTACAGAAAACTATGCCAAAAACCAAAATCAGATATCCAGGCCAAAACATATAAAAGTCTCAATTAAAATAAGCATAATGCACATCACATAAATCAACACATCACATGAGTTCTCATTCTCTCATCACAACTAGAGTAACTTATACTACATGTATTAAGTGCTCTCTGCCTGACATCTATCTCTGAAAACCAGAGGGACACCCATGTATCAAATCCTACCGAACCGAAGGGGCACCGAATGCCTACACCTACCGAATGGAGATAGTCAGAAAACAAACCCCGCACGGGTTTACAGGCTCTTACCAAAAGCAGGTGTACTAGTCTGTCTGCTACAATACTATGATGCGTAAGATGACTCTCATGCATGATCATATGAAATGTACAATATATAGAGTCTCAAACAACTATGTAGTAGTTTAACATTCTAGTCATATTCTGATTTTTAATTAAAATCCATTTTGTACTTTAAAATCTAACAATACAGTTTCTATGGTTTTACCAAATTCCAAGTATAAAAAATTGTATAAAATCATATTTAAAAATATCTAGAGTAGTCTACAATATTTCACAAATTCATAGTTCATTAAAATAACTATTCAAATAATTCAATTTAATAAAATCACGAAATTTCATTTTTCAGAATAAATTCCAATTTTAATGAAAATAATAGAAAACAAGGAAATTGAATCCCCTACCTTGAATAAATGACTGTTTTATAATTTATTTTGATAAATGGTCTATTTTTAGTTTGTCTATTTTAAAAAAAAAATCAAAATTTCAAAGAATAAACAATTTTTTTTAACAAAAAAATCAATTTATTCTGATGTATTAAATATGAAAAATGGCTATTTTCACTACAAGAAAATCAATTTTTCCCGGACTAAAGTTAGCTCGTCGGGCAAAGGATGGCATAAAAAATCAACTTTTGGGACCTTTATACCAACAGGCTACTCGTCGGTATATATTCAATATACCTACGCATGATTAACTTTTCGTCGGTGAAAAATATATGGAAAAAAACCCAGATTTTTTCCCGCGAATATTAATTTTTGGGCGCCTGTATTTTTTTATCCCAAAAAAAATCATTTTATAAAAATACATTTACCGACGGGTTTATGTTGTCCGTCGGTGAAAATTTTCCTTTAAAGTTAAAACACGGTCGTTTTTATATAGTCATATTTTTTAAAAATATTCATCGACGGAAAATATTGACCCATCAGTAAATGTTATCTTATTAACCTACCCTAATCTCTCTTGCTTCATTGTCAGCTGCTGTCTCCCTCTCTCTCTCTCTTTCGCTTCATTCTTAGCCGCTTCCTCTCTCTCTCTTAAAAATCTTTTCAATCTCTCCCTTAAAAAAATCTCTCGGTGAGAATTTCCTCGCTCTCTGTCTCTCTCTCTTTCTCTGATGAAGATCCTAAATCTCCTTCTCAGTTTTTCGCCAGAAAAACTCATTGGAGTTTTACAGTTTCTGCTAATTTATTTGATCCCGAATAGTAAGTTCAATTCTTCTTTTTCTTTTTTTAATAATAAGTTTGATTTTGATTTTGATTTTGATTTGAGCCTTTGAGGAGGAGACGCCCCTGTAGTTTCATGGCTTGCGTTTTTTGTGTTTGTTGGAGTTGGGGCTCTCACTTCTGAAAATCAAATATGTTATCCTAATTTTAGAAATTGAACAAAATTTGTGTGTGTTTTTGGTCACCTTATGTCACAAGTTTTTTTTTTTTTTTTAAAACTAAACTAGATTGCTATCTTTAATACAGTCTCTCGAAAGATTCCCATAAAAAAATTGACTCTAAATTACTTAAAGAGGATATCACTAATCACTATCCATACCAATTAAATTTAAATACTGAATTCAAAAATAACGAAATGATTACTCATATATTCTTAATTACTCTAATTTATATTTATTTCAAATATTTAGTTTTCTAATTAGGGTAGAAAATGTTGATCACCGTTAGTCTCCCACGTGAGAAAAACAATCCAAATTGCTATAAATGATCTCTTTAAAAACTCTACTAAAATGAAAGTATATTGCACTCTTTCACTATGAAAAAATTTCATCAACATCAGAGATTATGCTGAATAACATAAAATCTCATTTCTCTATTCATTTTTCTACAAATATTTTGTTCCATGGTAAGTTCCACATGATTAGAATAAATTAATTTAAGTTGTGATTATTAATAGCTTAAATTGAATAGTAAGTTCAATTCATTATGAAAAAGACAATATTGGGGGTCTGATAATATTTGGATAAATTTGATGTGTAAGAATTGATCTATTTGAACTAAATAATTGTTTTTTTCCATCTATAAATCACAATTATTATAAAGTTATTTGAGATAGATTACTCTGGTGGTTGTCATAAGTAGATGCAAGTTGGGATATTTTGTATTATTTGCATAGGAGTATCATATAAATTGAATAATCACTTACACTATTCAGTCAATTTATTTTTAGGTGTTATTTAGTCAATTTTGTTATCATATTAGTTAGAATTTAAGTTTGCAAAACTTCTTGACTTTTCAACGCATTAGAGAATAGCCGATAGTGAGGTAGTGTCCATAATATCCCTTATAGAAAAGGAAATAAATTAGGATTAGAAGGAATCATAATAAGGAGGAGTTTCTTTTTTTCTTTCCTTTTTTTTTTTAGGAACATGAGTTTCTTTTTCCTGTCCATTTTTCAATAATATGGAGTTGTTTATTGAATTAGGATTAGCTTCACTAATGGTTCTAATTTATAGTTATTGTATGAGTTTGCTCCGTAAATTTTAATTTAAAAAGTACACACAAATTTGTCATTGTTGGCTCTTTGGGGAAAGGAGTATCTTAAGCCATTGGACAGAAATGATATTTGGGAAGATGGAAATTTTGCATTTGAAGCAAAAACGCAACAATCAAAGCTTTCTTCAAAGGGAAATTAGAATACTTTGGTGGTAGTGAAACGGAAAGAGCCATGAGCTGTAGGGTGGGGTTGGTTCTTTTGGCCAAATTGGGCACTTTTCTTGTGCAGGCTTAGGCAAAGAAACAGAGAAAAATTCGTGCAAAGAGAGGAATATTAACCCCAACTTTTATTTGCAGTGATCTATAGAGGACTACAGCTTTTAGAGTTAATACAATAAATTAAAGGCTATTTTTGTTGGTGGTTATCCTTTTCAAAGCTTCGCTGTAACCACTGTTCCTGAGAATACGTATAGTTATCACAAAATCAAACTCATAATGATTATATAAGCAAATGTAATATCTTACTTTAAATTTGATTTTTAGTTGGTTTTAATCTGTAAGGGTAAGAAATTAGTGATACATGCATGAAAGGAAATAAGTGTTTCCAATTAAATCATATGTTTTCGTTGAACAGAAAACTCAACGAATTTAATGAAATATGTGATATGAAAATGATTTGAAAGATAAAAGATGTAATTAAATAATGATTACAAATTGAAATAGGCAATGTTATCTATATATCACAACTTTACCCTAAAAAATATTATATATCCAAAATTCGTAATCAATAACTTATCATGATCAACTATCATCTTTAAGAGTTGAAATAAAACTTATAAGCGCATAGTTTGTTGTAATAAATTGACAATTAATTTATGTCCAATATGGGGTTTCGAGTTTGGATGTATGCGTTATGCTTTCTATTTTTACTCACTAGTATCTATTGATTGTTGGATATTTTGGATATTATACTTACTTTTATTTATGTTTGGTAGATTTTTTTTTCTAGTTTTTATAGTTATATATATATTTTAGTTTTATATCTAATTTGTATTATAATGTAGGTGATTTTGTTAGGATGGAAATATCCACAGACTTAGCTACAAGTGTTGTGTGTGCACATATATGCATATACTTGGTATTAAGTGCCAAGTGTTCATACCTCTTGGTACTCGGTCTATGTGTTCAGCTTATTAAACAGTCTTCCCATTGATTTGGGTGGATCAGATGCTCGCTGCCCTGACAGAAGCAAACCGGAAGGCAGAGATGGCCCACGAGGTCGTCCTGAGTTTAAGGGACGAAGTCGCCGATGTACGCAGAGATAACACCCGTCTCGAAGGGCTGCTGGCGAGCGAAGACAGAAGCCAGCGGAGAGAAGATTTTGACGAAGAAGTCCAACAAGAATTTGGAAGCCAACCGCGAGGAGAAGTTCCTACCCCATCCGGATCACGGATGCAGGGGGTGCAGCAAATCCAGTCGAGACTCCTCCAGGCCAGAGGGGCAATGGGCGGAAGACCCCATGGAAGCCCAGGAAGTACGCCTCCCAACTGGAAGCAAGAGACGATGGCGGAGTTGGGTAAGAGACTCGGGGCCTATCACAACCAGGCCCCCGACTATCTGGCAGAGCAAACGGTGCGAGGGATCAACCGGATGGCCTTCGCCGACTGGATCCAGATGGAGCCCAGGCCGAGGGACTTCACGACCCCGACCTTCAAGCCGTTCGAGGGGAAAACCGACCCCCTCGATCACATATACCACTTCCAACAGAAGATGGCCTTGGAAACCAGGGACGAGGCCGTGACCTGTAAAGTCTTCTCTACGACCTTGGCGGGACCAGCCCTGCTATGGTTCAGACATCTCCCGAAAAAATCCATAAATGGGTTCGAAGATTTCTGCAAACTTTTCCTAAAGCAGTATGCGGGTGTCCGGAGACAGCAAAAAATAATGCGAGATCTTGACCGGTTGGAGCAGGCCGCAAATGAGTCCCCGCGAGACTACCTGTCGCGTTTCCTCGACGTAATGTCCCTAGTGCTTAACACCGACTCAGTCTAAGCCGCAGGATCATTCGTCAGGAGCCTGTAGCTAGGATCAATGCTATCGGACCACCTCTTTTTGAATCTCCTGTATGATATGCAGACGTCCAGGCGAAGTCAGAAGGGGTATTCAGGATGCTGGAAAGCCACCAGAAGGTGCCCAAGACCTCCGCCGCGATAACAACGACGCCGGTACAACCCCCAGCCCCGCAAAAGGTGAAGAGGCCCTCACTGGACCAAGGGCCGACTGCAAAACAGGAAGCCCCCATTCGAAGCAGTCAGGAAGGTGGCAAGAGGAGGAAGACGTCCCACGACCCTCTGCCGAAGTATGAGCTCAACACGCCAATCGACATGATCTACCTCCAAAACAAGGCCAGGGGTATTTTAAGGACCCGTCCAAATCTAGCATCCCTGAGCATATGAAGAATAGGAACAGGTATTGCAAGTTTCACAAGGACTTCGGGTACGACACCATCCACTGCTGCAACCTTTATGCACAGGTTATGATGGCGATCCACGCCAGCAGGTTGAAACAGTATGTGAAAACCGGCGAAACCCAGTTGCTGGAAGACATCACCAGGCCTGAAAAAGGGAAGCATACCCAAGCCTCTGGGTCAATAGAGCAGACCTTGAGGATAGTGCCAACCATCGTGAGCAGGCCAGAGCTGACCCCGGATCAGGAGGAGAAGGAAAAATTCCTCAAAAAGGCTGAAAGAAATGTGAAGCGCCTGAGGGGGAGAGAGCCACACCTCTGCCGCCTCCGTCGTTTTCACCCAGTAAGATTTAACTACGGTGCGCCTGCCTCACGACGACCCCTTGGTAATTAAGCTGCAGATCGGCTCCGCAATGGTCGGAAGGGTCCTGGTCGACTGTTAAAGCAGCGTTGATATCCTATTCCTTAGCACATTTAAGAATATGGGCCTGGATCAAAGCGCACTCAGGCCAATCTATCAGCCGCTGTTCGCTTTTAACAGCACTAAGGTCTGTCCCTCGGGCGTCGTGACCCTAAATGTCTGTGCTTTTGAGAGATGCTTGGACGTAGACTTCGTCGTCATTGACTGCCAATCCTCCTTCAATGTTATCATAGGTAGGGGATGGATCCACGCCATACATGGGGTCGCTTCCACCCTCCACCAGGTCTTAAGATGTCTATCAAAGGACGGTACCTATATGATAGACATCAAAGGAGACCAGGCTTCCGCAAGGAAGTGCTTTTCAACCACCCTGAGGGGAGCCGACGCGAGTGTAAGCACCGCGACCGGGGACGAATAGCAATCAAAGGACTGCCTGCCAGCGTACATGAAGCGAATCGAAGAGGAGTTTGATGGTCTAGAATCCAAGATCGAGGAGCTAGTAGCGGTCCCTTTGAAAGAGACAGAACTGGCGAAGGTGGTTCTAATCGGGGCCTTATTACCTGAGGAGCAAGAGAATGAAATGTTGGGATTCCTGAAACGGAACGAGGATGTCTTCGCGTGGTCCTATGATGGCATGCCTGGGATAAACCCCACACATACCTGCCATTGGCTGAACATAGATCCCAATTTCCTTTCAGTCAAGCAGAAACCCCGAAGTTTTGCTCCAGATAAAAACAGGGCGATCAACAAGGAGGTAGAGAAGCTGCTGGAGAATGGTATGATCATGGAATGCGTGTACCTGCGTTGGGTCTCCAACCCGGTAGTGGTGAAGGAGAAAAATGGCGACGACCATATTTGCATAGACTTCACTAACCTGAACAAGGCCTGCCCGAAGGATAGCTTTCCTCTGCCAAGAATCGACCAAATGGTAGATGCGACGGCGGGATTCAACAGAATGAGCTTTTTGGATGCCTACTCTGGGTACAACCAGATTCCTCTGTACGCGAAAGACCAGATCCACACGGCTTTTATCACGGAGCGTGGTCTATACTGCTACAAGCATATGCCATTTGGCTTGAAGAACGTGGGGGCAACCTACCAAAGGTTCATGAATAAAATGTTCGCCAAGCTACTAAGGAAGACTATGGAGGTCTATATAGACGACATGGTCGTGAAGAGCAGAGAAGATTCAGACTATCTGGGACACTTAGACGAATGTTTTCAAATTTTGAGGCAATATCAGATGCGTCTGAATCCTAAGAAATGTGCATTTAGGGTGTCCTCTGGTCAATTACTAGGGCATATCATGAGTAGGAGGGGTATTATGGCAAACCCGACCCAGCTGACCTCGATCGCAAATGTGCAGAGGCCTTCAACCATTCGAGAGGTCCAACGCCTAGCTGGGGATAGCCGTTCTCAGCCAATTCATCCCCAAGATGTCCGACAGATGCAAACCTTTCTTCCAATGCTTGAAGAAAAGCTCTACTATCATCTGGAGGGAGGGACAGGATAGGGCACTGACAGATCTCAAGCTGTATTTGAGTCACTCCCCTATCTTGGCTTCCCCAGCAGAGGGGAGCACCTATATGCCTATGTAATGGTATCCGAAGTAGAGATCAGCGCCGTACTGTTCATCGAGGAAGACGGCAAACAGAAACCAGTGTTTTATATAAGCCACATGCTCCTAGATGCCGAGACATGATATAGTGTAGCAGAAAAGCTGGTCCTCACTCTGGTCAATGCTAAAAAGAAACTCCGGCAGTACTTTGAGGCACACTCAGTCACCGTGTATACAGACTTCCCTATCCAGCAAATTTTGGCCAAGCCAGATCTATCAGGACGACTGACCAAGTGGGCCATAGAGCTAGGAATATACAACATTGAGTATCGGCCTCGGGCGGCGAAGAAAGGACAAGTCATGGCGGATTTCTTGGTAGAAATCGAATCCGTCGACAAGCTACACGACCAGTCTCAGATGTCTCAACTTTGGCCCCCTTCATCCTAGACACTCTATACCGATAGATCCATGAATGCCTCAGGGTCAGGTATCAGGATAGTCCTGCAGACCCTAATGGGTCTCAGAGTTGAGAAGGCATTGAGGCTCGGCTTCCAGGCGACTAACAATGAGGCGGAGTACGAGGCACTGCTGCAAGGCCTTGAGCTGGCATTGCACTTCGGAGTAGAGAATATCGCAGTAAAGACCGACTCGCAGTTAATCGCGGGTCAGGTCAGGGGAAACTTCGAAGTAAAAGAACCGAGGTTGCATAAGTACTTCTCCAAAGTAATGGGGGCAAAAGCTTGCTTTGACAATTTCAATATCGAACCGATCCCCAGGGAGATGAACCAGAAGGCCGACAAGCTAGCTAAGAGTGCATCAATCGGGCATACGGCTGGAAGTATAGAAGTTCTCCTAGAAGCCGAGAGCATGGAGGACCCCCTGTAGTCCCCTGCGCACCATGTGTTTGCAACTGGAACTGCTGATGAAGGGTGGATGAAACCCATCACCAAGTATTTGACGTTGGGGAACTACCCGCAGACTCCCGAGAAGCAAGGTCGGTCAAGTTGAAGGCTGCTAGGTACTTGATGGTGGGGAACGACTATACAGAAGATCGACAATGGGTCTGATGCTGCGGTGCATAGGTCCCATCGAAGCGCAAAAGCTAATGGAGGAAATCCATGAGGGAGTATGCGGCAACCACTCTGGCAGACGCAACCTCACCTACAAGGCTCTAACGGCTAGATACTTCTGGCGATACATGATGACAGAGATGGCCCGATTCGTCAAGAAATGTGATAAGTGCCAGAGGTTCGCCCTAATGAAATACCAGCCTACGGAGGTACTTCATTCGAACATAACCCCCCGGCCGTTTACCAAATGGGGTCTGGACATCGTTGGAGAGCTCCCCAGAAGTCCAGGGGGAAGGAGGTATGTCCTGTCGGCCACAGATTACTTCACCAAATAGGGAGAAGCTGAAGCCTACCTGACCGTTAGTAAGACAGACACAATTAACTTCATTTGGAAGAACATAATCTGTCGATTCGGGATTCTGAAAGAGATACACGCCGATCATGGCACATAGTTCCAAAATGCTAAGGTCAAGGAGCTATGCGAGCTATATGATATAAGGCTCAGTTTCTCTTCCGTGAACTAACCTCAGGGGAATGGTCAAGCGGAAGCAACGAACAAAGCCATATTTAGCAACATCAAAAAGAACTTGTAGGAGGCTAAAGGCAAGTGGTTAGAAGAGCTGTCGGCCGTTGTATGGGCTCATCGAACCACGGAGCAGTGGTTGACTGGAAGAACTCCATTCACCATGGTCTACGGCTCAGAGGCTGTGATTCCGACCGTGTCGGACTCCCGACCCTCCGTTCCGAAGTGGTGAGAGATGCCCCCTTAAACGAATGCCAGCTAAGTCGCAACACGGACCTCTTGGAGGAAACGAGAGACATGGCCCTGGTCCACCTGGCTTCGTACCACCAGCAGGCTAGATCCTACTACGCAAAAAAGGTTAGTGCTCGACGATTTNGAGTCACGTCGCTCGTCGACGACCCGAGAAAACATACGAGAAGAAAATGGATGCGCAGCCCAAAAAATTGCCAGCAGACCTCAAAAAATGATCGTACTAAGGGGATCACGTCGCTAGTTGACGACCCGAGAAAATGTACGAAGAAGGAGGAGCTGCGCGGCCAAAACTTGCCAACAGACCTCGAAAACGATCGTACTATAGGAATCACATCGTGCAATAAAATGTTTTTCGATGACCCGAGAAAACGTACGAGGAGAAAAGGGATGCGCAGCCCAAAAGCTTGCCAGCAAACCCCCTAAGGAACATTTTAGCTACACGAAGAACTAAAGGAAAGTAAGGTCCGGATCCACTCATTGGAAGCGGACCCTCCCTAAGGAACATTTTAGCTACACGAAGAGCTAAAGGAAAGCAGGGTCGGGATCCACCCGTTGGAAGTGGACCCTCCCTAAGGAACATTTTAAATACACGAAGAGCTAAAGGAAAGCAGGCTCTACCTGGGGGATGATTTATTTGCGCATGGGCAGGATGTGAACGGATTTGGAGTCTACCCATTGGAAGTAGTCCAGTACCAGACCAAATATGGAGACATAAATTAAGATTAAAGTCTGTTCATTATGTCCTAAAAATACAAAGCGCACAGTTAATAGTGGTGCGCGCTCACAAGCCCTACTTACGGGAGGCAGGTCGCGAACGGACTCGTAAAGAGACGTCGGAGTGGTAATGCCCTGTTTGTTCCCAGTAAGAGCTGAGCCCAGGCCTTCTCCTTTGCAACGATGGGTCCAAACAGTGGTCGACCAATCCCTGGAGCTAGCTCTGAGCGCAGTCCCATTTGGGGTCGGAGAAGTCCAACCACACGCGCGGGTCGAACTCTGCCAAAATAAGTTATAACAGAAGTTATACCTACGTAAAACTGGATGAGTCAAAGCTTGCACCCCTATCTCTGGAACTAATCTTGACAGTCATGGCCCAAGGAAGACTTACTAATATTCTGAAATTGTGTCCATCCGAGTCATCCACAATTATTTATACAGACGGCTATAACAAGGTTTAACTTTAACCCGGATGCGGTCAACAAAGAAAAAGAAAACAGACTAAAAAGAATTGCACTGTTCTTATTNAACCAAAAACTTGCCAGCAGACCTCAAAAACCCTTGTACTATGGGAGTCACGTCGCTCATCGACGACCCTAGAAAATGTACGAGGAGGAAAGAGCTATGCAACCAAAAACTTGCCAGCAGACCTCAAAAATACTCATACTATAGGAGTCACGTCGCTCGTTGATGACCCGAGAAAACGTACGAGGAGGAAAGAGCTATGCAACTAAAAGCTTGCCAGCAGACCTCAAAAATGCTCGTACTATGGAAATCACGTCGCTCATCGACGACTCGAGAAAACATACGAAGAGGAAACAACTGCGCAACCGAAAACTTGCTAGCAGACCTCAAAAACACTCGTACTATGGGAGTCATGTCGCTCGTTGACGACTCGAGAAAATGTACGAAGAGGAAATAGCTACGCAACCAAAAACTTGCCAATAGACCTCAAAAACACTCGCACTAGGGGAGTCACGTCGCTCGTCGACGACCCGAGAAAACATACGAGGAGAAAAGGGATGCGCAGCCCAAAAAATTGCCAGCAGACCTCAGAAAATGATTGTACTAAGGGGATCACGTCGCTAGTTGACGACCCGAGAAAATGTACGAAGAAGAAGGAGCTGCGTGGCCAAAACTTGCCAACAGACCTCAAAAATGATCGTACTATAGGAATCACATTGTGCAATAAAATGTTTGTCGATGACCCGAGAAAACGTACGAGGAGAAAAGGGGTGCGCAGCCCAAAAGCTTGCCAGCAAACCCCCTAAGGAACATTTTAGCAACACGAAGAACTAAAGGAAAGTAGGGTCCGGATCCACTCGTTGGAAGCGGACCCTCCCTAAGGAACATTTTAGCTACATGAAGAGCTAAAGGAAAGTAGGGTCAGGATCCACCCGTTGGAAGTGGACCCTCCCTAAGGAACATTTTAAATACACGAGGAGCTAAAGGAAAGCAGGCTCTACCTGGGGGATGATTTATTTGCGCATGGGCAGGATGTGAACGGATTTGGAGTCTACCCATTGGAAGTAGTCTAGTACCAGACCAAATATGGAGACAGAAATTAAGATTAAAGTCTGTTCATTATGTCCTAAAAATACAAAGCGCACAGTTAATAGTGGTGCGCGCTCATAAGCCCTACTTACGGGAGGCAGGTCACGAATAGACTCGTAAAGAGACGTCAGAGTGGTAATGCCTTGTTTGTTCCCAGTAAGAGCCGAGCCCAGGCCTTCTCCTTTGCAACGATGGGTCCAAACAGTGGTCGACCAGTCCCTGGAGCTAGCTCTGAGCGCGGTCCCATTTGGGGTCGGAGAAGTCCAGCCACACGCGCGGGACAAACTCTGCCAAAATAAGTTATAACAGAAGTTATACCTACGTAAAACTGGATGAGTCAAAGCTTGCACCCCTATCTCTAGAACTAATCTTGGCAGTCATGGCCCAAGGAAGACTTACTAATATTCTGAAATTGTGTCCATCCGAGTCATCCACAATTTTTTATACAGACGGCTATAACAAGGTTTAACTTTAACCCGGATGCGGTCAACAAAGAAAAAGAAAACAGACTAAAAAGAATTGCACTGTTCTTATTATTTATTTGGAGGGTTACAACGAGGGTCAGCATTACAAATGTAAAAAGTTAGGGACCCTAGTTACCTCTGTCCATGGGAGCGTGGCCAGTCCTGGTGCTTGGACCAGCCCCAGTGGAGGGTGGCGTATCAAGGTTGGATTCATCACTGGATACAATGACCGCACCAGACCCCTCACCAGTTGAGACCCCGAGACCAGGATGAGTGCCAAGTGCTTCCGAAGTTTGATCTAGCGGACCGGAAACGGGGATAAGCTCTTTGGCACTAGAAGCAGATGTAGAGGGCCCATCCTTTTCCGCAGCAAGCATCTTCAGCACGTCAGCCGGGTACGTAATGTTGATCTTATCCTCGAGCTGCTGCATGTAGTGCTTGACAGAATAGTGGTCTCTCTCGATGCCTTTCTGATCGTCAAATTGGTCTGGCATTACCACCTTAGCGTGGCCTTCGAACTCTCTATTCTCCCAGCTAGACCTATAACTTTCCGCAGAAAGGACGTCCACCTGCCTCTAGTACCCCGTTTTCAATTTCTCCACATCCGCCAGCCTATCCTTTAGCACCGCCAGCCTGAGCTCTGCCTGCCGCTGTGATAAGTCAACCAAAAAGTGTTAATGCCAGCAAGGTCCTCGCTGTGTTTACGAGACATCTCTACATGAGTACCCATTAGATTTTTGTGATCCATGAAGAGATATCGATTTACCTCGTTGGACCAGTCAAGTCTGTGTTGCAGAGAGTGGGCCTCTAGCTTGACTTTCGCCTCGGCTTTCCTCGCTTCTTTGGCATCATCGACAGCCCTATCACGAGCGACGAAAGCAAGTCCCATCTCTGCCCCCATGCTCTGCAATTCTTGCTTCTTGACCCTTAGCTCATTTTGAGCCAGTCTGGTGGCCTCAGATTAAGCAAGTTTGCTAGCCTCTGCCTCGGCAAGTCTTGCAGCCAGCTCCTCGTGCCTGGACCTCTCGACGCTCAAAGCATGAGCGACCGTGCTGCTGACCCTCGCCTCCTTGAGGCTCCGATATAAATCGAAGTCAGACCCCAATTCGGCGAGGGCGGCCTCGCTGCGCTCGGCCAGTGCAGAGCGAGAACTCAACTCCTCGGTCAAATCCCTGACGCGAAAGGAATAGAAAGACCGGATGGCGACTAGCTGCAAGTTAAACAAAAAGGGGGAGGGTCAGCATTTAGTAGGGATGCTGAAAAACATAGAAGCAACCGAATGGACTAAACCTACGCGAAGGTACGGCTGGTGACAAGCTCGAAATTCTCCCAAGAGAGCATCTCCAGCTCCGGCTCTGCGGCTGGACCTTCTCTTTGGGCGTTGCCCGTGCCTGGGGACATGGCCCCGCCCCGCTAGCCGTGAGGGCATCCTCTTCACCAGCCAGGCATGCCCCCGAAGCAGTGGTGGCAGAGACGGAGGGACTCGGTGCCACTGGGAGTGCCATCGGCCACGGCGGGAGGTGGTGCATCTCTTCTGTGCGAGCTGCTGTGCACCGACCTTCTTCTCCTTAGAGGGTCAGCGTGGCCCCGTCGTCATCACTGTCAGACGAGGGGGCAACCCTGCCCCTCTTCTCCGCCCGGCCCTCTTCTTCATTAGATAAACCGACCTCGTGTCGCCGCTTTTTTGGGACCGGGGGAGGGAAAGATAGTTGAGACTTTAACCTCAGAGCCCCCCCACTGAGCTCGGCGATCTCCCCACCGAGTCAAATAGCACTCGATTTCGAATCGGAATCAGGGGTGGGTGACGTTGGTGCAACAGACCCCCTAGCCAGACTCAGCGACATCTCCTCGCCATGTACGGTCTGTGTGGCAGACATTTCCCCGGATGGAGGTCTGCCTGCATCGGAGCAGGGGACCACAGGCACTTCATCTCCTGAGAGTACCGCGAGATGCTGGCCAGTGGGTGCCTTGGGGTGAGCTTTATGTCCCGCGGCTCCCCCGTTGACAGGGGAGGGGTCAGCCGATGTGCTCGTCTCAGAACCTGTAAAGAACAAGCAACATGTTTAGGTCACAACCATAATCCGACCCACGAAGCTCAAGGATGCGAAAATGAACCCACCCTTAGCCCTCTTGGGGGCAACGGCTTCCTCCCTGCGGAGCCTGACGCACTCCTCGACCACCAACCTCACAGCTCCAGACTCAGACAATAGGAAGCAACTCAAAACTCACATGGAAAGCAACTCACAACTCCAGAGTACAATGGGAAGCAACTCACAGCTCCAGACCCAGACAGGGCATTTAATGCGATCCTGAGTAGGTGTGCGCATGGGACAAACCGTCCTGACAGAACGGCAGTTTGTCCAAATCTCGCCTCTGACAGACTCGAGCAATAGGCTACGACGATGCAGGGAGAATCACGGTAATCTCACCCCGTGCTCTCTGGAGTAAGTCTTGATGAAAAAAGGTACTCGATCCTGGGATTGAGAACCATGAGGTTCACAATTTCAGGACTATATATATGAGCCATGCATCCCCAAAAGAGAGGCATGTACGCATACAAATAGAAATATTTGAAAGATATACTCATACAAAGAAAAACTAAATCTTTGCTATCCTGAATCAAAGATAAACAACTAACTTAAGCATCGGAGAGTCTTTGTAAGTGACCTCCCCCGCCTCTCCGATCTTGCCTGAAGTCAAAAGCTCTTCAGGATAGCAAGGACACATGGACAGTTGGAGGATACAACATCAGCAGTTCAGAGACACGTGGACAGCTGGTGAAAATCCCTCCAACAGTTTGGCGCCATCTGTGAGAAACCATTGAGCGTGAGAAAAAGAGTAGGAGTTTCACGATCGCGCTCTCCCCGAACAAAAAGCCATACAACGTAGAATGGCACCTTCGAGAATGACAACCAGGAGCACACGTCCCGATGCCGAAGGGAGCTCCTGGGAAGCACAATTGGGTCTGGAGCAAAAGCTAGACCAGACGCTCGCCACCTTGGCAGAAGCAAACCGGAAGGCAGAGATAGCCCATGAGACCATCCTGGGTTTAAGAGAAGAAGTCGTAGAAGTGTGCAGAGATAACTTCCGCCTCAAAGGGCTACTGGCAAGCGAAGCCAGGAGCGAACGAAGGGAAGATTTTGATGAAGAGGTCCAACAAGAGTCTGGGGCCCAACAGCCAAGAGAAGTTCCCACCCCATCCAGATCGCGGATGCAGGGTGAGTGATAAAGCTAGACGAGGCCATCCTGAGCCAGAGCAGCAGTGGACAGAAGACACCAAGAATGCCCAGAAGGTATGCTTCCCGAATGGAAGCAAGAAATGATGGCGGGGCTAAGTAAAAGGCTCAGGGACCATCACAGCCAGACCCCTGATGATCTGACAGAGCAAACTGTGCGAGGGATCAACCGGACGACCTTCGCCGACTGGATCCAGATGGAGCCCAAGCCGAGAGACTTCGCAACCCTGACCTTCAGGCCGTTCGAAGGGAAGTCCGATCCCCTCGATCACATATACCACTTTCAGCAGAAGATGGCCTTGGAAACCATGGACGAGGCTGTGACCTACAAAGTCTTCTCCACAACCCTGGCAGATCCAGCCCTATCATGGTTCAGACAGCTCCCAGAGAAATCCATAAACAGGTTCGAAGATTTCTGCAAACTTTTCTTAAAGCAGTACGCAGGAGCCCAGAGGTAGCAGAAATCCATGCGAGATCTTGACAAGTTGGAACAAACCACGAGCGAGTCTCCGAGAGAATACCTATCACGCTTCCTAGAGCTGATGTCCCTAGTGCACAACGCCGACTCAGTCCAAGCCACAGGCTCATTCGTCAGGGGACTGCAGCCGGGATCGATGCTGTCGGACTATCTGCTTCTGAACCTTCCGTACGATATGGCAGACGTCCAGAAAAAGTTGGAAGGGGTATTCAAGGTGCTCGAAAGCTGCCAGAAAGTGCCCAAGGCCTCCACCACAATAATAACAGCACCAGCGCAAACCCCGACCCCGCAAAGGGTAAAGAGGCCCGCACCGGACCAAGGACCGACTCCAAAACAAGAAGCCCTCAGCCAACACGGTCAAGAAGGCGGCAAGAGGAGGAAGGCATCTTGTGACCCACTGCCGAAGTACAAGCTTAACACGCCGATCGACATGATCTACCTCCAAAACAGGGACAAGGGCATTTTCAAAGATGCGCCCAAGTTCGGCGTTCCTGAGCATATGAAAAATAGGAACAGGTACTGTTAATTTCATAAGGATCACGGGCATGACACCATCAACTACCACAGCCTTTATGCGCAGGTTATGACAGCTATCCACGCTGACAAGTTGAAGCAGTATTTGAAGACCAGCAGAATCCAGCCGCAGGAAGACGCCACAAGGCTCGGAAAAGGCAAGCAGACCCAAGCCTACGGATCAGGAGAACAGGCCCTGTGGATAGTCCCGACCATCGTGGGTAGACCAGAGCCGACCCAGGGTCGGGAGGAGAAGGAAAAATGCCTCAAAAATTCCAAAGAAAGGGTGAAGCGCCTGAGGGGGATAGGCCATTCCGTCAACCATTTGATGATGGGAGAAAGCTGTGCCTCTACCGACCCCATCGCCTTCACCCAGCAAGATCTGACCACGGTGCGCCTGCCTCACGACGACCCCTTGGTGATTAAGCTGCAGATCGACTCCGCGTTGGTTGGAAGGGTCCTGATCGACGGTGGGAGCAGCGTCGATGTCCTTTTCCTCAGCACGTTCGAGAGCATGGGCCTGAATCGAAACGCACTCAGGCCGACCTATCAGCCACTGTTCACTTTTAACAGTACCAAGGTTAGCCCCTTGGGCATCGTGGCCCTGAAGGTTTGCGCTGCAGAGAGATGCCTGGACGTGGACTTCGTCGTCATCGACTGTCAGTCCTCCTTCAACGTCATCATGGGAAGAGGATGGATCCACGCCATGCATGGGGTTGCCTCCACCCTCTACCAGGTCTTAAGATGTCTATCAAGGGATGGTACCTATATGTTAGACATCAAGGGAGACCAGGCCTCTGCAAGGAAATGTTTTTCAACCGTCCTGAGGGGAGCTAATGCGAGCGTGAGCACCTCGGCCGGAGATAGGTAGCAATCAAAGGACCGCCTGCCAGCATACACGAAGCGGATCGAAGAGAAGTCCGACGGACTAGAATCCATGGTTGAGGAGCTGGTGGCGGTCCCTTTGAAAGAAGCAGAACCAGCGAAGGTAGTCTTAATCAAGGCCTTATTGCCCGAGGAGTAAAAGAACGAGATGATGGGGTTCCTGAGGCAGAACGAAGACGTCTTACCATTATTGTTATACACAGTTTTTGTACAGGGTTCAACATCTACATTCTACAACCACATATTTGTGTGTCCCAATATTGCAACCACTATTTTTTAAAAAGCTAGTTAGTTTTCTTGCAATGTTAGTTGCGATATGTTTTATGCCAACCTTTACCGTATTATTACCACTCTAATTCAAATTATAAAAACATTTTGATGTGAGTTAAATTATTTTGTAATTATTCTGTCACGACCGAAAGTCTAAAGTTATGACTTCTAGTAATTTTAGGTAAAAGAATAATTAAATATTAGTTTTATGAAATTCAGGAGAAATCAAGTATTAAATAATTTCGTTTTAGTCCTTAAATCATTATAAATTCCACAACCATTAAAACTCTTATTAGTTTTAATTGTTTTAGAAAAATATCCATTAAAGTTTAAGAATGTTTCCAATTAATTATTTATAAATTTCTATTAAATTACAAAATTCAATGTCCAAAATAAGCTATAGAAAATCACTTATAGTTTCAAGTTCTCAAATTAATAACAAAACTATCCACATACATCTACTTAATAACTTTACTAATCTTGGCTAAATAATTAAACAAGGAAAGAAAGTTAATATAGTATAAAAACCTACCAGAGAATAAGAATAGGAAAGCAAGTACAAGCTATGTAGCTTGTCTAACCACTAGGACAATTACCTCAAATAGACAGACACCTGAAAGTAGGAGAAATAGGGAGTTGAGCATTCACATATTTAGTAGATTTTCAATTACCTTTTGAGTGGATGTAATTTTACCAAACCTACATGGTTAATACTTTTTCCAAAATCTATTTATAAATCAAGTTTATAATATAATTAAAATCTAGAATAATCATATATTCAAAACTAAAACTAGAATCACACGATTGTACATATTATATATCATCAATAAATGAGCTCTCATTCTCCCATTATTACCCTATAATACTCCTTACCAAAAGTATTCAACATTCTCACATTATCTGAAGGTGTGTCAACCAAAAGCCTACGTAGGAGCGAAGATCTTTCACCTAATACTGCAGCAAGTCGCCAATGATCTAAACTACCATAACGTAGTAATAGAACTTAAGTGCATAATCCTATAGTATGTACAACATATAATAGGATATATAATAACCATGTAAAATATAATCAAACAATGCCTTAACATTCGACATTGTTTTAGGATTTACTGTAACATTGGCAACTCTCAGCTATATTACTCTATAATCACAATTTAAAAAATACGCATATGAAATCACACAGTCCAATCCTAGTATAATCCGGTGTGTTTTCAAAATTTATTAAATGATCGCATAAATCACCATTTTTCATAAATCAAACAAGTATAAAACTAAGTAATTGAACTCATACCTCGAGATGGTAGCTATACCAAGCTAATGACGCTCGAAGATACTCCTATTGGTTACTTGGGTGCTCGAACAGTCATTTCGGGAATCCCATAAGCTCACTTTTAAAAATTGACTATTTCTATCAAAGCCACAAAATGAGAACGTACATCATTATTGAATTCCTATCGCCCAAAATAGTTAGGTTAAATATATAATTCATCAATTTAGGTCACAGGATGAGACTCAATCCGTGACACGCAAAATAACACTATTCACGAGTCTCAAAATTCGTACTACTTTGAAACATATTGATATTATATATGGAAACTCATTCTCGACCTCACTATATCCAAATTGGGAGTTAGAACTCAATTCCAAGATCTCGAACCTTAAAAAGGCTTAAAATCTGAGATTTACAAAAATATCCTTTTTTGGAATTTATTTGAAAGATGTCCAATTTTTCAAAGTATTAAGAAAAATATCATCTTTACTGATTATTTATAAAAATATCATTTTTCTAAAATATTTCAGTAAATATCATTGTCAAAGAATTATTTAGAAAAATATCACTCTTGAAAATATTTAAAAAATTATCAACTATACTCATTTTTTGTAAAAATGTCATTTTTGTATAAATATTTCAGAAAATAATAATTTTCTAATCTCAGACCTAGTCTCAATAGTAATAGACTTCGATCTAATACTATTTAGCTTTGCAAAAAGATCATTTTTTGTCTAGAATTAGAAATATATCATATTTTTCAATTTAAGATTTCTCTCTAACTGAAGATCAAATCAACACAGCAAAACCATATTTATTCATGATTCAATCTCTTTTTTCACTACATATATCTTTCACGACAATAATAATTATTTCACAAAAATAATTATAAAAAATCCATTGTCTTGTTAGGAAAACAACAAAAAAACTTTAAACGCTCACCAAAGCTTGCTTGCCAGAAATCGGTTGCTGTGAAGTGTCGGCGAGGACTCAAACGAGGTTGGACTTATGAATTTGGGTGGTGCTCGACATTGAACCTATCACGATTGGAAATCCAAAGCCGTGATATTTAGTAATTTTAAGTGAAAATTTAATAAAATATTAATTTACGAAATTTAAGAGAAATCAAGCATTAGATAACTTTGTTTTAGTCCTCAAATCAATATAAATTTCACAACTATTAAAAAAATTCTGAACAAAGTTGAAGAAAATTTTCAGCTATCTTATTTTAATTTAACTTCTAAAATAATTTATACAAAATTATTTAAAATTTTAAGTTCTCCAATTAATATCAAAACCATCCTCATATATCTACTTAGTAGAGTTGCTAATCTTGGCTAAATAATTGAACGAGAAAATGAAATTTAACAAAGAATAAATACCCACCAGGGAATAGGAGTTGGAAAGTATGTACAAGTTACGCAACTTGTCTAACCATCAAAAACTATCACAAATAGACAAACACCTCAAAGTGGGAGAAGTAAAAGGGTGAGCATTCATATACTTAGTAGAATTTCAATTACCTTTTTGAATAGATGTAATTTTACTAAACCTATATGGTTAATACTTTTTTTGTTTATAAATTTGTAAATATCCAGAATATTCATATATTCAAAAACAAAAAATAAACCCACATCATTGTGCATAATCATAAATCATCTGATCTTAGGAGCTCACATTTTCTCATTATAAACTAGAGTAACTCGTACTATGTATACTAAGTACTCTCTTCCTAATACCTATCCTAGAAAATCGGAGAGACACCCATGTGTCTATATCTACTGAATCGAAGGGACAACTGAATGCCTATGCCCACTGAGTAGGAGTAATCAGAAGACTATGCGCGAATTTAGGACATTAACAACCTACGTCTAATGGTGATAAAAAAACTATGGAAATTTTACTTTAAAAATTATTTTTATAAATTTTTCAAAAATAACTTTTGAATTTCTACTTGTGAAATTCTTTTTTTTTGTAATTGACCTGGGATTTAGGTTGTGACAGAATGGCAGCGAAACACTGGCTTTTGGCCGCAAAATGTTGTGGCTTCACAGGTTTTTTCCTATGCTCCAGCAGCTCGGGGGGCTACTGTGGTTGTCGATGAGTCTCTGACAGAGGTCGGGAAAGGTCTTTGCTAGAGCTCATGGCCAGAGGAAGTCCAATGTGGTGGCTGGAGAGGTTGCACATTGAATAGGTGAGTTTTGGGCTCACAAGTTTCAATAAGGAAAAGAGGAAATTTAAGAGATTTAAAAGCAATTTTAAATACTATTTGTCACGTGTCAATATCTTGTTGAGTGCGCACTATTTATAGAACTCGCACTTAGTTTTGCAAAGATTCTTTACATTAACATCTTCCAAAAATTACTTTTTAATCCTTTCTGTAAAATTTTCTTCATGTGTTCGCCCAAATGAACCTAACCTTATAAATGTCCTCATTCATTACAGGTATTTTCCTTTAAATATTAAAAAATTTGAATTTACCAAAATACTCTTGGCTTAAAAATTACTTCTTTTCTCTTTTAAAATTTAGGATTTTACACATTCCATTATTGAAAACCATCAAATATTAAAACTAATTTCATAATTCAAACAAATAATTTCGTTTCACTTTTGAGCAAAATTATACTACTTTCAATCATCAACATATTGTTCAAATAGTTGAACAACCATAAAAATTTTACTTACAAGATACCAGCTGAACGTTACTTGTTACTTTCAACAAATTGTTTCCATTTGAAGAATACTACTTCAATATAATATGAAGAATTAGTTGCATTGAGAAATCTAAATTTGTATTGTATTGGAGGAAGTTTTGTACAAATTACCCCCTATATATTTGCAAAAACTATTCAAAAATCATAAATTCTCTTGAAAATACATGATATTGTTTGTAGATGAATATATATGAAGTATAATCAGTTATTTAGGAATGAAGTTCAAGTAATTTGTAGAAAGATTTTGGAGACCAAGAACGTCTAGATCCTGTCTAGATAAACTCTTCTACAAAATCCGTCAATTGATTGTGGAAATTTTATCTTGCATCTATTAGAACACTGTTTATGAGAGTGACAAATTCTCAAAAGATAATAAATAGAAGTACAATGTATGAAAAATGAACAAGGAATGTTATGAAATAGACATTGTTAATGTTAAAGTTAGTGCCTTAGAGCATGCGTTTAGGATTTTTGCTGAATAAATAAGATAATACTTTTCTATTTGAAACTATCTTAGATATTATATGTCTTATAAATATCAGAAAATCTCTAATTTGATAATGTGACCATAAATTTAGTATATAAGTATTAAATGCATAAGGGTTAAGTTTATGTATAATAAACTAAAAAAGTCTATCATAATTAATTAAAGTTAGGATCTTTCATTGAATATTATTAATGTAGTCCATTAATAGTCATAATGTAGTCTTATCTAGACTATTGATATAATGACATTATAATGAAGGTACTTTATATAATAAGATTACATAGGACTGAGGCAAATATAATTTGAATTTCACATAAATTTTGTTAACTATTGAGAATTTAAATAATATCAAAAGATGATCATATGTAGATCAATCGTAATCCTGAATAGTAATGGACTCTTATTTATAATATTATATTTTTTGACATACTCATTAAGGCTTGTTTTTAAACAAGCAAAGTTACTTCTAGCATGGGAACATAATGAGATAGATAATAGGGAATGTATTTTAGAGATATAGAATCTATTCTTCCTAAAGGAAGCTAGAAAAATGATTCCCTTGTAAATTAATTCAGAACTTGAATAGTTTATAATAGATTTATAAATTAGTTGTTAATTCATTGAATAATTAACAGAATATAAAGATAATGATGTAATTAGAGAGGTAAACAAAAAATAACCTAGTTCTAATTAAGAATCATCTACACAAGATTGAATTATATGTAGTAATTCGGTTACTAATAGAAATAATATGTAGTTATCAGGTTTCAATTATTTATAGAACCAAGTATCCAATTATGTTACTCTATCATACGAAATTTTAAATATGTGTCATTAGGTGACCATAGGGATCTTATTAGATGAAGAAGTGGCTATTTTTTTTAATTGAATTGATATAATGTTATAAAATTTAATTGTTTAGTTATCTGAGATATTTCGGTAGGTTATTTTGTCATAGAAATTTTGAACATAATATGACTTTAGGTGGTTGTATGTGTCCTTTCATGTTATTGGCCTACTTTTTCAAATTCTATATTCACTTAATATAATTAGTTTTAGTTACTTATAAGCCAGAGTGCTAAGATACTTTGTAAAATAATTTTTGAACTTATATTGCATTCAAGTGATTGTGGATACAACATATGTTACATTCAAATAATTATAGGTATCCACTCACTGATAAGCGTATCTTAGAATAACATGACTTCAAGTGATAAACATATCCATTCAAGTTATGTAAAGTAATTAGTGTTAATTTCTCAGCGATAAGTGTATCTTAGTAGAAATCGATATTAACCAGTTATCTTACCATAAAATGTCGAAGAAAAAACCAAGTTACCTTCTTTAATTATTTTCTGTTTGTGGAAATCATTTCCATCATTATCTTTAGTATTTTTATTATTCTATTATCTTAAATAATAAAGAAACCTAGAAAATTACTTGATAACTTAAGCCATTGGGTAAGAGATAACTACATTATTTATTATGATTATCTTCGATATTTCTTATGATTAATATTACAGCCTATCATAGGTCTTGCTCTAAATGTTTAAAAGGAAAAGAAAATTTTATTTTAAAAACTCGAAGGAAAAATAAAATAGTGTTATGCAAATACATATCATTTTCATTGTTATATTATTGTATATAATCTAATATATGTGACTGTAGGTATTCTAATAGGTTATGTGAATACTTTTTTTTTTGTATATCCTACTGATACTATTATTACTTTTAATAACATAGTGACCTAAAGTATTTTCAATACTTGCTTTGTTATTTGTATTTCCAAAATAGGTAATTTTTGTTGACCTATAAAAATTTCATTATTATTTATTCTTATTTTAAAGATAACAAACATTTGATTTAGTATACTAAATAAATTAACTTAAGCGTGCAGTTAAATAGTTTAAAATTTTTAGCTCAAATTATTCAAAAAATCAAGCTTGAAAATAGATGCATACATTCCTATTATAATCAAACTTGAAGATAAATAATCAAAATACTAAACTATGTCTGGATAGGGTATATCTTTAGTCTTAGTCTTGTATTTTGTTTTAATGCCTTACACTTAGAATTTCTTTGAATTGTGTCATGTCTTTCGAAAGAAATTTTCCTCAATGGTTTAAAAATTGATATCATGTTTAATCTAGATAAAATACCCTCAAAAATTATATTTTTAATGATTTGGCAAAGTGGGACTTAATCTAGCTAAAATACCCTCAAAAAGTCCATTTTTATTGATCAAATAGGATCAAAGAAAACCCAAAAATGGGTTTCTGATATCTAGATGGTTGACCACTCTTGGTTAACCAAAATCTATCTGGCCATTTGACCTTAGAGCTATACTTTGTTGTCAGACTTCAATGGCCAGTAAGAATGCTCAACTAGTCCTAAAAGATCGTCAACTACTCTGATAGGTCGAGAGTAAATAATGGCTAGAAATGACTAATTTTTGATGAACTCTTTAAAAAGAAGCTCATTTGAAACCTTCTAATCCTGAGGCACGAGCCTACATAGTTATCCAATAACTTTCAAAGTATCAAAGTCTATTTTATATTTAATTAACTTTTAAATTATATTGAGTAATTTTTAGAGCATTTATTGTACATTGTTCTTAAATTTCATTCTTCTAGACTTGTACCATACCTTTAGAAAAGAGTGTTTTTAAGTATATTCCACTTTCTCAATCAAATACATTCAATTTAGGAGAGATTTCCACCAGAGTCTAAATAACTTATAAGTTTTGATGGAGTTAGCACAATTTTCTAAATAACTCGAGTCTAGGTGAGGTTAGTACCAGAGTCTTAACAATCTAAGTTTAGGTGAGGTTGACGCAGGAATCAAAACAATTTGAGAATAGGTGTGATAGAGTTTTGTCTATTGTAACGGTTTGGATGAGCCCTAAGAAGAATTCACTCTTGATTATAGAAAGGACGGTCAAGCTTATAATATTAATTCAATTACTGGAAATCTCAAAACAAGTTACTGAGAATCAAGAACACAGGCAAATCATCATATTCGATGAAGTTCACAAAAATAGGTTTTTCATTCCCTCCATCCTTATCTCTTTACTTTACTTGCTAATATATTATGACCCTCCATCCTTATCTCTTTACTTTACTTGCTAATATATTATGATACGTTTATTATTACTTTATCATTGTTTTGAGATTGTTTACTTCATTATTTACACATATTCTTCATTACAGTTGAAAATTATAATTTACTAGTTATCTAAAAGAAAAAGTTAATGAAAAAGATTTTAAAACCCAATTTACCTTCTCTTGGACTGCCTATCCTATCTCACTATATCTCTTCTCTTAGGTTACGGATGCCAACGGGGCGGGGTGGGGTAGGACCAGTTTTTTGTTTACTATTCATATCTCCATTATTATTCTACAATACCATCCCCGCATCATTCACAATTTACTTTGGTACGGGGAAATTTCGAAGAATCTTTGTTGGGGATCGGTTTCCCATTAGTATATCGGGGTCCCATTTGGAATCTTTATCTTGAATTAATTAACAATCTTATATTAGTCTAAATCTTTTAGAAATCTAAATGCATTTGAAAAAAATCAAAATTAAAGTTAACTTCATAGAAAATTCTAATTTTAGACTTAAATAACTAAAAAACACATTCAAATAAAGCTTTAACATATTAGAATTATCATATATAAAATATTTAATACTAAAATTATATATCATATAATTCATTCATAAAGCTAACACAATCCCAAGTAATTCAAACAATATTAGTATATGACTATATATTATTAGATTTTTAATTACAAAAATCTAGTTGAATTATTATTATAAAAAAATAGAAATTAACTTATATATAATCAGAGCGAGGTCGGTGCCAGACGCTCAATTCTGAGCCTGCCCCGTCCTGCTAAATATTAATCAGGGAATCTTTATCCTATATCCTACACTATTTATAACAGTGAAAGTCCGCCTCATTCAAACTAGTACCAAACTACTATTTTTTTATTCTATTAATGTAATGTAATTATCTATAGCGACTTTGTGACCCGAAGTCTCCATGTACATTATACTATATCATATTAATTTTAAATATAAGTAACCCTTGGATGATAAGTATCCTATTATGTTACCAAGTTACTATTTTTACTTGTAATAAGAACAAAAAGATTCTAGCCAAAAAAAAAAACAACTAATACAGTAACGTTTACTTGTTCAATATAAAAAAAAAAGATAAATTAAAAAAAAAAGTCTTCGATGAGTAGCTTAGTTTTTTATTAGGTTAATTCCTTTAAAAAATAAATAATAAAACTTTTTTAAAATCTAGCAAAATAAGGAATAAAAAAGAAAAACAATAGATAAAAATAATTCATACATTGTTATCCTTGAAATTAATAAGAATTACTCATGAATCTTGCTAATCATCTATGATACTCGGTGAGCAAGATATTAACTTAGCCAGTTAGTGGATTACCTACGTTACCAAGTTACGTAATTAGTAAATATGCTGCTACTCGTCGCGTAACTAGGTACACTATTAAATTACCTTGTTAAATATTGGAAAAGTTAAAAAATTTCTGTATAAAAATATGAATTAAATAAAGAGGAAATTTGATTTTTTATGATAGTTTTTCCAAAAAATTGGAAAATCCGGGAATTTAAAATTATTTTGAAAAATCCCAGATTTAAGTATAAAAATATTACTTTAAAAGTATTAATAAAAATACCAATTTTTATTAATTGATAAGATACTTAAGGTAGCAAGCTGAGTTACTTGAGGTAACCTGAACACTTACTTCAAATAACTGGATTGGTTATTTTAAGTAACGTAACTGGTTATCTCGAGTACCATTAAAAAATATCAAATTTAAAGAAAAATAGTATTTGTCTAATAATACTTTTTAAAGTGATATTTTTATAAATAAATCTAGGATTTTTCAAAAAAAATCAACTCATCCGGAATTGTTCAATTTTTGGTCCTTTGGACTTAGAATTTTGTAAGAAGTGCTTAAATAAACTTTTACTGTATAACAGAAGGAAACAAGTCCAACCCAAAATGAAAAATCCTGAATGGAAAATGATTCTTCTTAAAGAAAACCTACGGCACAAAAAAAAACAACGAATATCTTTTGAAAAGTTTGAAGGTAAAAAAAATTAAGAATTCTTCTTCTAAAAAAGTGGTGCAACTAAAAAGAAGAAATAGAAAACCCCTCAAAAAAAAAAGAAGAAATAGAAACAGAATAAAAATTAAAAAAAAAAAGGAAATAAAACAAATATTATAATTGTTAAAAAAGTTTCCAACGAAAAAAAAAAGTAAAAGGCAAGTGGGAATTAAACATGCATCCTTAACCCAACTATTTCTTAATTATTAAGTTTTGGGTCAAAAAAGTTCCGGTAATTATCAATTTTTGTACCGTTTCATATGCCCAATATTTATCCATCTTTTGTTCATTTGTTTTCAGTATCCGAAGACACAAAAAGTATAAAAGAAATCTAGTTTTAGTAAGAAATATGCGGCATAAACTGTAGTGAGGGACAAATAATTAGTAGAAAACTGCATGTGGAAATGCACAGTTCACCGCTTAATCTACAATCTTTCTATAGAAACTGGAAAAACCAAATTTTTGCTCGTATATACCTGGGACTAAAGCACCAAAGACGACGAAGCATCAAGATCAATATCAAAAGCCAAATAATATTCTTATATTTGTTACCCATTACAACAATGAAGCACTATAGATATATGACAAAATACAATCCATATATATAATGCAAGCTTAGAATGAGATAATCACGACAATTAAATGAATTAACATATGCTCTGATGCATTTGTAGCCTACTATTGATTAGTAAAATAAGGAATACTATTCAAACACCAATTTAGCTCTCTTTGGCTTACTAGAATGATTAAATGTTATTTATTAATTATAAGAAATTATTTACTTTCATCTATTTACGTATATTAACTCAATATTACTAATCATAATGCTGATGGGTGAAACGCATGATAGAATATCCAATTATTCTTATATAACTTTTTTGTTTTAAAATTAATTCCTAATGTATAGGATCTTGATGATACGTTAAAAGATCCGTTACTAATTATATAATCTGAGACAAACAAAAACGTCATCCTTTCATATTTTGTTTTTCATAAGAATAATTGAATCGATTTTTTCATGAGGATCAGAACNGAGGACTACTACAATCAAAAATTAATTATTTATAATTTGTACCAGTATTGCTCCCCTTTCATGTGCTTTTTAATAACTTACGATAAAAATAGTAGAACGCTATAAACTAAAAGGAAATATAATATAAAATGCATAAACCAAAGGTTTATAGCAGAAACGGTCCCTGAGCTATCTAAGTTTTGACAATTTGGTCATCAAAATTCTAATTGTGAGAATTAAAACCTTGTTGAAATAATATGGTCTCTGATTGTCTAAATTGTATTTTACTGTTAATTTTTTTATTAAAAAAAACACAAATAAAGAGCATGTACATCTGAAAGTGTATTTAAGGAAAAACAAATTGAAAAAATTGATTTAAAGAAGAGACAAGATGTATTATTTGTATTTTTAAGGGTTTCTATTGCTGCAAATTTAGAAAGAAATTAAATTCTATTACTATTCATTTTTATGCTTAAAATTTTCAAATTATCTTTTAAATATACTTTCAGATGCTCTTACGTGCTCTCACATGTGTTTTTCATTAGATATTCGAGAAAAAAAAAAAGACAACTTGTTTGAAAAAAGACAAATCCGTAAAATTTTATAAATATCATCTAATATGTAAGTGGGTACACTCTCCAAAAAAAAACTCTCAAAGTTTGAATGTTTTATAATTTAATTCTTAAACTTTGAAATCTGTAAAATAATATCATGAAATTAAGAATTTATAAAAATTGATATTTTAGACTTACTTTTTGACCGATTTTAGTAATGAAAAAGCACTAATATCTTTTATCAAAAGTGATTTAATCTTTATTATTCTCCTTAATTTAAGGAATATTATTGTCTTTTATTTAACAAAGTTAAAATTATATAAACTTCAAGGTTTAAATTATAAAATATCCAAACCTCACATTGTTTTCTTGCAATTCACTTTATATATATTCTCACATTTTTATGATAACTATTAAATATAAATTGATAATATATTATCTCTAAGCATCATCATCCTCACAAAGTAAGGATAATAGTTATATAAATTCCAAATCCATAGTATGAGCTATGAAGTATTACTACAAGTCCTGGAATACGATAAAGATCCTCAAAAGTGATTACTCTCTAACTCACTTTACCACAGAGTCACTCAAATCATACTAAGTACTACTTAAGAAAGGAAAAGACAAAATGATTAAGTACGTGAATGCTCTGTAAGAATTAAAATACCATTTTTTATAAATATGATATAATAAACCTGTATGGTTAGTGTTTTTCTAAAATGATTTATAAAATCAAGTCCATATATGTCAAAACATAATGAAAATCATATAATTATACATATCGTCAATCAATCAGTAAATATAAGTGAGCTCTCAGCCTTTTATCATTTCTCTATAATATCATTTACCAAAGGTACTCAATATCCCTGTTCTAAAGTACTTTTTTTTTACAATTTGATTAGGGAGAAATTAATTAAGTACAAGAATACTTAATTAGTGATAAGCAAGATAGTGGTAGAAAATGGAAAAAATGATGTAGAAAATTGTAGCAATACAATTCCACATGTCAAAAAAAAATTATTAACGTCTTTGACTGCTCAACTTACAAGTAAATAAGTGTCGGTGGTTTCAATGACCATTATCACGTATTAGATAGCCATTATTTATAACGCAGGTAATACTAGCCATATGATCAGAAACAAACAAAAAGATAGTTAATTCTTCTAACACAGGTGATTCCAACCATTCGATCAGAAATATAAATAAACAATAACAAAAATAAATAATAGGAATATGAAATATTGAATTTAACATGAATGGTTATAAATAAAGGTTGTATATATAAGTATTTAAAATACTGAAAATATCGTAGGTAGTTGTAATCAATGGTCATAAAAGCTACAACTTAGCATATTAAATAACTCTTCTAGACGGATTTGCGACTAACTTAAATTGTAGAATTTAATTATTAGTTGTTATGCTAGTTGATAAGTACCACAAAGATATAGAATATGAGAAATTAGTCCGAGAAGTAGTCAGTACCTTAAAATCTATGGTACAAAAAATTAGAAAGAAAATAATCAATTTTTTTATTAGATGAACCACAAAAGTTTTTATACAAAAAAATTAGAAAGAAAATAATAAATTTTTTATTGCATGAACCACAAAATTAAGAGTAAAAAGTGAGACAGAATGAGTAAAAATTCAAGAAATAGTGCACGAAATTTGGAGCAAGGATTCAAAATATATAAGATCACATGAAGTAAGACGAGTTCGAATACGATAAAAAAAATAGAATAAGGATTGGTTTAATAGAGTTGATATGATATGCATTCAAACTAATATAATATATATATATATGGAACAAGAACCGAGAGAATAAACTAGTGAACTCTTTCAAGAATAATATGGTACTATATAAAAGAACTAGAGTTTATGTGGTAGATAAAATCAATTGATTTTGGTTAATAACCTTTAGGAAGAATGTAAGTGGGAGAGAGAAGTGATGGTCAATGCTGAAAATAAAGAAAGAGAAAGACTTAAGAAGAATAGTACAAAAAGTGACGGTACAAACCATGACTAAATAATATAGCTAGCTTTAGCTTTTTCGGAAAGAAAAGTCAATACTAACAAACGAAAGAGGGGATTGTATATATAAGCGGAAGGAATATATGGTAATAGTGTTCTGAATCAATGATTCTGTTATAGGCATACTTCAAGCAGTGAAATGAGAAAATAGGTGTCTTGTACGGCTGACACACATCCTATGCCAGGTGTCTTCCTCTAGTGTGAAGTAAGTGGAGGTCTTTACACCTAATAAGTGGTGTCTTGCAATTAGCTGGAGTAAATAAGAGCGTAGCACTTCAAGCTTGAAGATGAGGTCTAGTATTAGCCGCCTGATAAGTGGCTCAATTATTATATGATACGTAGTGTGATATAATTTTGACAATCTTCCAATAATTAAGAAATTGTACTTGTCGTGAGATGTCAAAATTCTTCTCTTGTCTAATATAATTCTAACACATTAATTTTCTTAATTAATTCCATGTTGCACAATTATCACATTATTTGTGAACTTAGTATTTTACTTAGTGATTAATTATAAAAAGATTGTCGCACTCTAAAACAATCCTTAATAAGTAACACTCTACACAGATTCATGGGTCTTTCACATACTAATGTAACAACTCGACACAAATCTAATAATGCTATGATGCAAACACAATTCTCAAATGTGACCACATGATATTACAATATGTATAAATAATTAACATAACCATGCACTAACAATTTAATCAAAATCATACTTTAAACTCGATTTTGAATTATTTTAGAATTTACAGAAAATTAGACAATATAACAACTATTTTATCTAATAACCAAAATTTAAAAGTTATAATAAAACACATAATCTAAGCCCAAAACAATCCGTTACAATTCAACAATCCACAATATTCCATCAAATATCTACTCAAGTCAATTTAGATCAAGATAATCTACATTAAAGAAACAGAATGCACAATTTTAATAAAAACAAGTATGAAAACCTAATAATACTCAATCTCGACAGTAGTAATCGTGCCTAGCAACCAGCACTCATCATGGTATCCCTAGTTAGTTGGTAGGTTGGGTGCTTAGTCGGCATTTAGGAATTTCGGTTTGCTCACTTTAGCAGGTCAATTTCCAATGGAAACCTCGAACGGTGAAATTGATCGCCACTAGGTCAGCAACCTCCACATGAGCTAGGTGTAACATGATGCGAGAAGGCTCATCCATAATAAGAGTAAGCTTAGGGAACTAGTCATATAGTTTTACCTATGGGGCTTAGGGAACTAGTCATATAGTTTTACCTATGGGAGTTGGCCTACAGTCACTTATGTGGAGTTTCGGGACATAGTTCGGATTTTTCCTATTCTTCAGGACATAGTTAAAATTTCTTAAGTTGTTCGTCTTACGTCCGACAATTTTTCTAGTCGAAGGGACACCATCTCCTCAATGAGAGCATCGTAGATATGTAATTGTTTCATTGATATCCTGAAGAAAAGTATTTATTAGGCCTTAGATTCCCGGGTGAAAATCATGTTTCCTTGAGAAACTAGGCCAAAAACTCAAAATGCTCTTTAGAGAGATGCATGGTGTTGGCTCTCCACTACCCCCAGCCACAGTGGGTACCGATGGCTAAGTGAGCTACCTACTAGCACATGGAGAGTGCTTGTAAAGGCGGATACTAGGAAACCACGAGGGGACCTTTAGTATCTCCATGAGGAGAAGAGACTCGTGGACAGTACCAGCTACTTGGTATTGCGCATAGTCTCCACACGCAAGGTTCAGTGGTGTGTTCGACTTATGGGCTGTTATGCGGTAAGCAGGGTTCATGGATTGAGGTTCCTAGAGGATGCATGGGTCTCCTAGGCTATGCTTGTCTCAACATAAGATGGTCACAGGACGACCACTCATAGGGAGACCGAGGATGCATGGTGCGCAAAGATCATGCATATCTCAACACAAGTTAGCCTCAGGCAAGCCACTTATGGAGAGGGATTACTCAAGGATGGGTGGCATGCAAAGATCATGTATTCCTCAACACATGTTGGTCTCCGGTAGGCCTCACATGGGCATCAACTGTAAGTAGGAAACTAGTGAGTGGTATAATACTCCTACATGAGAAGGTTGCACACAAGGCTGCGAGCCGCTAGGGAATTGTAGGCACTTTTTAGCTCTCTAGTAAACTTGGTACCACGATGATTGGCCTATAGTCGTGAGAACACCCTTAGTACCACGGGAGCTATCCAAAAGGTATTAGTGGGGCTTTATCAGATGAGACGGAGTGCCGACTTAGTCTCAGCACCTAGTGACACATGCCACCAAGATGTAAACATCCTTGGGTGAGAAGGCGTGGGGCGTAAACCTCGATAGGATGTTGAGAACTTATGAATAGGGCGAGTGGCTCGGTGGTGGCCCTGGCACATGAAAGCCATCATAGTTGCTTGCGAGCCAGATTCGGCGGGAGTCATTCTTATAGGCGTGTGGCTTGGAACTTCACACATAAAAGCGCAAAAATGTGACCCATGATACACAAATAAGCAGAAGGCTAACCGGGACCTGGGAAGCCTCGGTGTTGCACGGTCATTATTGGTATTGAAACTCCCGGACCATGGCAGTTGGTATCAAAGCTTCGGTTCATCTCATTAGATGAGTGAACCTGAGGCACGTCTTACAGGAGATAAGTGGGCAAGTTGAAGGGACCGAGTACACCAATTGCCTACGAGGGCTTCATAGAACCTTAGGAGCCTTAAGGAGGGATGTATGCTTTGGAAAACAGTTGTGGCACAAGTGCTCAATGTCAGTTGAGGCATTGGAAGACCTTTGAAAGAGGTATCAAGGAGGGTGAAAACCCATTAGACGATGCTTAAGAAGTAATCACCACAGGGACAACTTTGGCACATTTGGCTGGCTAGAACATGATTCGATGAAAGGTCATACGAGTTTGCTTGAATCACTACATCAAGGCTTGTCTGAGTGAAATGGTAAGCCGCGTCGGGGCACTGTTGTTGAAAGGAAAGCTTATTGGGGGTAGTATGTGCTTACTCTTTGATTAATTATAGGCATGTGAAATCAAGATAGTTGTTAGCACAGACAAGATAGATCGGGAACATCAGATACTCTATTGTTACTAGTCTGAATAACCTTGGCATATATTTGCTGCGAGAAGGAAAAGTCAGATAGAAGCCGCGAATGTCAGAGAACATCGTTGTTAGAAGTATGGGCATTCCTAGAAAGCTATTTAGCTTGGAAAGGTAGCTCGGACATATTGTGTGGTGAAAGTGTTTGCTCATGGATATGTTCTAAGAACACGAGCAACACTGAAGCACCATAGGAGGGTGCACACTTGAAGAAGCATCACGAGGGTATTCAAGGCCACATTATTGAAGGAGATTGAGGCTATCAGTGCAGTTAGTCTACTTAAGACTAAAGAGATGGATGTGCTACGATAAGAATAGGGGCCAGAATGCCACACCAGTGAGTTGAGGGCACTATTAATCATTGATTGTTTAGTTTGGAAGTCATTATAGACTTAGAAACCGAGACAAGGGCAGTTGCCTCGATGTAAAAGTCATCAGGACTCAAGGATTGAGGCAATGTCTACGAACCACAAGATGCTTATCTAGGATGAAGGTCATCTAGACTCAGGTACTAAGACAACATCGGTATGTCCAAAGGGGCAAAAGTCAGCATGACAGAGAGACTGAATAAGCAACATTCAAGATAAGCTGAGGTACTGCTAAAAGAACGGTTAGATTGTGAGCTATACTTTGAGAGGTACATTTCGAAATCGAGAAGTTGTTCCAAATTGAAGTGAGGGAGACCCTACTTGAGCATGTCATCAAAGGATCAGGAAGCTACAAGATATGGGACTTGGAAGTCGAATGATTTCGAAATTTATGTCGATCGGTGTATCGAATTAGGACAATTTGAAGAAGTCCATTGTTGAAAGAAGGCACAGTGCAGCTAAGTTGGTCACACGAGAACAAGTCGACCAGAAAGAAGACAACTTTGGGCGAGACAAAACTTAGGGCATAACGTTCAGCATCAGCACAGGATCATACAAGCTAGAGGGCGAGCTTGTGGGATGGAATCCCATAGTGGCTATGAATGATTCTATAACCATTGGCCACAACTCGGAAACAATCAGAGGAGTAATTTGAGGTATCTTATGAAGTTGGGTGATGCCACTTACAAGAAGTCGTTGGTAAGTGGCATGCCAGAGGACAAATTGGAGAAAATCTTCGTGAAGTCATCAAAAGTGCATGGAATGCATAAGGTACCGCATGAACAATGCAGTTAGCTTGAGAGCCATGTCTTGAGAGACACACCACTTGGAAGAGGAGCATGCTTGCAACGAACCAGGTTGCATCCGCAAGCATTTAGGGTGATGGTTTACCCTAAAGGTGGCCTACATTGGTGTTCAGAGGAGCGCCAAACCGAGATTCAGAGGGGACTCATCATGGATGCCTTGTAAACGGTTGGCTCACGAGCCACAGCTTGTGGAAGTGCATCTAAGTTCCGATCGGTTGGTGGGAAAGCAAGCATCCTTGATGCAAAGGCTTTGGGGTGAAGGTTAGAAGATGGGTTGCTTCATGATTAGTGGGACATCAGGCAGAACTCATAGGAGTTTGACTCAGCAGATTCATGGGTACAAGGGCACTCTACATGGATTGAGTTTGAGTAAATAGTATGTTACGAGGTTTCAGATCATAGTCAAAGAGTAGGCAAGCATTGATCATCACCAGAGGGTGCATTTACTCAGGTAATGGGACAAGTACATGTAGTTAGTTCAGATAAAGCCGTGGGGGAGAGCGCGTTACCCTTAGGCATTGAGCTAAGGAGGATATAGAATGGAGGATTGTCAATGAGGGCATGAACTGGATGAGATAAGAAAGGATGTAACGTGCTGTGAGAAGGCTCATCCATGATAAGAGTGAGCCTAGGAAACTAGTCATGTGATTTTACCTATGGGAGTTAGCCTAGGGTCACTTATGTGGTTTTTCGGGACATAGTTGGGATTTTCCCTATTGTTCGGGACATAGATGGAATTTCTTAAGTTGTTTGTCTTACATCCGATAATTTTTCCGGTTGAAGGAACCCCATCTCCTTGATGAGACGATCATAGATATATGAACGTTTCGTTGATATCCTACAGAAAAGTATTTATTAGGCTACATGATTCCCCAGCAAAAATCATGTTTTCTTAGGAAACTATGCCAAAAGCTCAAAATGCTCTTTAGAGAGGTGCATAGTGTTGGCTCTCCACCATCCCCAGCCACGGTGGGTACCAATGACTAAGTGAGCTACCTACTAGCACACAGAGAATACTTATAGGGGCTGACACTAGGGAACCACGAGGGGACCTTTGGTGTCTCCACGAGGAGGAGAGAATCATGGACAGTACTAGGCGCCCGGTATTGCGCATAGTCTCCACACACGAGATTCAACGGTGTGTTCGACTTGAGGACCGCTATGTCGTTAGCATGGTTTATGGATTGAGCTTTCTAGAGGACACGTAGGGCTTCTAGACTATGTATGCCTCAACATAAGTTGGCCTCAGGCAAGCCACTTGTGGAGAGGGATTACTAGAGAATGGGTGGTATGCGAAGACAATGCATGCCTCAACATGTGTTGGTCTATGGTAGACCTCATGTGAGAATCGGCAGTAAGTGGAAAACTGGTGGGCGGCATGATGCTCTCACACGAGAAGGTTGCACACAAGGTTGCGAGCCGCTAGGGAATCGTAGGCACTTGTTAGCTCTCTAGCGAGCTTGTGGCCACGATGATTGGCTTATGGGCGTAAGGACACCCTTAGTGCTGCGGGAGCTATCTGAGAGGTATTATTGGGGCTTTATCAGATGAGACAGAGTGTCATCTTTGTCTCAGCACCTAGTGACACATGTCACCAAGATATGGACATCGTTAGGTGAGAAGGTGTGGGGTGTGAATCTCGATGGCACGTTGAGAACCTATGAATAGGGCGAGTGGCTCAGCGGAAGCCGTGGCACATAGACTCCATCATAGTTGCTTGCGTGCAAGATTCAGCGGGAGTTGTTCTTATAAGCGTGTGGCTTGGAACATACACATATAAAGGCGTGAAAAATGACCCATGGTACACGGATAGGCAAAAGACTGACTAGGAATTGAAAAGTCTCGGTGCCGCACGGTCATTATTGGCATTGAAATTCCCAGATTGTGACACTACGATAGCTATAGTACTTGTCCAATTTGGATTGTGACGAAATTCTACACTCGGTATATAAAAGAAGACAATTATGGAGCCTTGTTTGAATCAAAAATCATGCCAACTATAAAACACGTCGATGTTTTATTTCAAAATTTGTTTCTTGATATCTATAATTCCAAATATGACTTCATAATCTCATTTTGCTGAACCGAGCTAAAATTCACCATTTGAATCCACGCATACACTATAGTTCAAAATGTCAAATTCTCATCAGAGGAGTTTCGATAGGAACTAGTAGAAATCAGAGGTAAGTGACTCAAAAGAAACACATACTTGTAGGCAATGGAGAGCAACAACCACTAGCAGTGATGATTTGGCCAGAAAATGTCAAAAGTGGTGGAAATATTTGGAGTCTTGGATCTGTAACTTTATGACGGTGCCGAAGGAGTTTTTAGTCACCAAAAGTTCGTCTGAACATCTTCATACTTGTGGTGATCACGCATCAGCAGCCAGAGGCTCTGACGGGTTGATTCTAGCAAGCTACAAATAGAAAGGTCAAAGTGGGGGCTCAAGGGAGAAAGGGAGAAGTGTAGATTTTTGCCAAGTGTCTAAGTTTGGTCGAGGTTTTGAATTTTCTTATATTTGCAAAATAGTCCATGGTCCCATATTCTTCTAGAAAACACTTAAAAATTATGCTATGGTCCAAATTATGCTATGGTCCCTCCATATTTTGGAACCTAACCCTCAGCATTAAAATTTCACAAGCTTAATCGAATTCAAAACTATATTCATTTTCCAATTATTTATTCAATTTTAATTCCCAAATTTGGAAATTATCAAAATAACTCCAGTTAAATCAAGGTTTTACAAGTATAAATTGTGGGGCCTATTCCTAGATCACGTACCACGTGGTCGATTAAGTGGCAGAATAGGTCACAAAGGGGAAACGCCATCCGATGCGTGTCCAAGGTAAACATTTAAAAGCCACGGGAGTCTCACGTGATACCACATGGGCCCATTGGTTGTCCAAGGCCAGGGCCAAATCCATCCCAGACCCTGGACAGTTCGGCCCAATCCAATTTTTGCCTCAACAGCTGGGCGTCAGAAGTCTCGAGGGTCTTCTACCAGAAGACCATGGGAGGCAACACGATGCTCCAGACCCAGACAAGGCATTTAATTTGATCCTAGGTAGGTGCACATATTTGACAAACCACCCTGACAGAATGGCAGTTTGTCAAAGTCTCGCCTCCGACAGACCTGAGTCATAGGGGACGGCGGAAAGTAGGCCACAATGATGTAAGAAAAATCACGGTAATTACAGCCCGTGATCTCTGGAGTAAGTCATGGTGGGAAAAGGTACTCAATCCTGGGATTGAAAGTTGGGAAAAGCTCCCAGTTCCAAGATTATGTATATAAGCCTTGCTTTCCCATCAAAAAAAGAGATGAAGATTGACATATAAAAAGAAAAACTAAATCTTTGCTTCTCAGCCTCAGGGATAAACAACTGGCTTAAGCATCGAAGAGTCTTTGCAGGTGGCCACCCCCGCCTCTCCGACCCGACCTGAAGTAAAAAGCACGCTGGGATAGCAAGGATACGTAGATAGTTGGTAGATACAATGTCAGCAGTTCAGAGACATGTGGACAGCTAGTAAGAATCTCACCAATAATTTGGCACCGTCTGTGGGAATCATTCAGCGCGAGAGAAAAAGTAGGAGTCTCATGATCGCGTTCTCCCTAAACAAAAGGCCATACTACGTCAGATAATGGCACCCTCAAGAATAACAACCAAGAGCACACATCCCAACACTGAAGGGAGCTCCCAAGAAGTACGACTAGGTCTGGAACAAAAGCTAGACCAAATGCTTGCTGCCTTGGTAGAAGCAAACTGGAAGGCAGAGATGGCCCACGAGGCCGTCCTAGGTTTAAAAGATGAATTCGCAGAGATAACGCTCATCTTGAAGGGTTGCTGGCAAGCAAAGCCAAGAGCGGGAGAAGGGAAGACTTTGACGAAGAGGTCCAACAAGAATCTGGAGGCCAACTGCCGAAGGAAGTTCCCGCCTCATCCAGATCGCGGATGCAGGGGGAGTGACAAAGCCAGACAAGGCCTTTCTGAGACAGAGCAGTGGTGGACTGAATACACCAAGAAAGCCTGGAAAGTGTGTTTCCCAACTGGAAATAATAAATGATGGCAGAACTGAGTAAGAGGCTCGGGACCCATCACAGCCAGACCCCGATGATCTGGCAGAGTAACTGTGCGAGAGATCAACCGGACGGCCTTCGCCGACTGGATCCAGCTGGAGCCCAAGCTGAAAGACTTTACATCTCCAACCTTCAGACCATTCGAGGGAAAGACCGACCCACTCGATCACATATACCACTTTCAGTAGAAGATGGTCTTGGAGACCAGGGACGAGGCTGTGACCTGTAGAGTCTTCTCCACAACCCTGGTAGGGCTGGCCCTATTATGGTTCAGACAACTCCAAGAAAAGTCAATAAATATGTTCGAAGATTTCTGCAAACTTTTCTTAAAGTAATACGGGGGCGCCTGGAGGCAGCAAAAAACCATGCAAGACCTTGACCGGTTGGAACAAACCACGAACGAGTCTCTGAGAGAATACTTGTCACGTTTCTTGGAGGTGATGTCCCTAGTGCACAACGCCGACTCGGCCTAAGCCACGAGCTTGTTTCTTAAGGGCCTACAGCCGGGATCGATGCTATCGGACCATCTGCTTTTGAACTTGCCATACGATATAGCAGACATCCAGGCTAGCTCAGAAAGGGTATTCAGGGTACTAGAAAGCCACCAGAAAATGCCCGAGGCCTCCGCCGCGATAACAACAGTGCCAACGCAAACTACGACCCTATAAAGAATAAAAAGGCCTGCACCAGACCAAGGGCCAACTCCGAAACAGGGAGCCCCCACCCAAGGCAGTAAAGAAGACAGTAAGAGGAGGAAGGCGTCTAGGGACCCGCTGCCAAAATATGAGCTCAACACGCCGATCGATGTGATCTACCTCTAGAACAGGGACAGGGGCATTTTCAAAGACCCGCTCAAATCCAGTATTCCTGAGCACATGAAAAATAGGAACAGATACTACAAATTTCACAAAGATCACGGGTATGACACCATCAACTACTGTAGCCTTTATGTGCAGGTTATGATGGCAATCCATGCCAGCAAGTTGAAGCAGTACGTGAAGACCGGCAGAAGCCAGTTAAAGGAAGATGCTCCCAGGCCCGAAAAAGGCAAGCAGACACAGACCTCCAGGTTAAGAGAGCAAGCTCTGAGGATAGTGTCGACTATCATAGGCAAACCAGAGCTGACCCAAGGTCAGGAAGAGAAGGCAAAATGCCAAAAAAAGACGGAGGAAAGGGTGAAGTGCTTGTAGGCAATGGGCCACTCCGTGAACCACCTGGGGATGAGAGAAAGTTATGCCTCAACCGCCCCTATCGCTTTCACCCAGCAAGACTTGGCCACAGTGCGTCTACCCTATGAGACCCCTTGGTGATCAAGATGCAGATTGACTCCACATTGGTTGGAAGGGTCCTGGTCGATGGCGGGAGTATCATCGACGTCCTGTTCCTCAGCACATTCGAGAACATTGGCCTTGATCGAAACGCACTCAGGCCAACCTGTCAGCCACTGTTCACCTTCAACAGTACTAAGGTCAGCCCCTTGGGCGTTGTGACCCTGAAGGACTGCATGCCAGAGAGGTGCTTGGACGTGGACTTTGTCGTCATCTATTGCCAGTCCTCCTTCAATATCATCATGGGGAGAAGGTGGATCCACGCCATGCATGGGGTCGCCTCCACCCTCTACTAGGTCTTAAGATATCTATCAAAAGATGGTACTTATACGATAGACATTAAAGGAGACCAAGCCTCCGTGAGGAAATGTTTTTCAACCGCTCTGAGGGGAGCCGACGAGAGCGTGAGCGCCTTATTGGGGGACAGATAGCAATCGAAGAACCGCCTACCAACATACATGAAGCGGATCAAAGAGGAGTCTGACGAGCCAGAATCCACGAGTAAGGAGCTGGTGGCGGTCCCTTTGAAAGAAGCAGAACTAGCGAAGGTAGTCTTAATCGGGGACCGGTTACCCGAGGAAAAAAGGGGCGAGCTGTTGGGGTTCCTTAGGCAGAATAGAGATGTCTTCGCGCGGTCCCACAACGACATGCCCAGGATAGACCCCGTACATGCCTGCCACCAGTTAAATGCAGACCCCAATTTCCCTCCGGTCAGGCAGAGACTCTGAAGGTTTACGCACGAGAAAAACAGAGCGATCAACAAGGAGCCAGAGACGCTACTAGAGAATAGCCTGATCATGGAATGCGTATTCCCATGCTAGGTCTCCAACCTGATGGTGGTGAAGAAGAAAAATGGTGATGACCATACTTGTATAGACTTTACCAACCTAAACAAGGCCTGCCCGAAGGACAGCTTTCCCCTGCGCAGGATTGACCAAATGGTCGATGCGATGGCAGGATTCGACAGAATGAGCTTCCTAGATGCCTACTCTAGATACAACCAGATCCCTCCGCATGAGGAGGACCAGATCCACACGACATTCATTATGGAGCGAGGTCTATACTGTTACCGACGCATGCCTTTTGACTTGAAGAATACGGGGGCGACCTACTAGAGGCTTATGAACAAAATATTCGCAGAGCTGCTAGGGAAGAATATGGAAGTCTACATCGACAACATGGTCGTGAAGAGCAAAGAAGCTTCAGGCCATCTGGGACATCTAGACGAATGTTTCTAGATTCTGAGGTGATACCGGATGCATCTGAACCCCAAAAAATGCACATTCGAGGTGTCCTCCGGCCAGTTCCTGGGGCACATCATGAGCAGAAGGGGCATTGAGGCCAGCCCGACCCAATTGTCTTCAATTGCAGATGTGAAAAGACCCTCAACCATTCAAGAGGTCTAGCACCTAACTGAGAAGATAGCCGCTCTCAGCCAATTTGTCTCCAAGATGTCTGACTGATGTAAACCTTTCCTCCAGTGCATAAAGAGAAGCTCTACTATCATCTGGGGTAAGGAATAGGACAAGGCACTGGCAGAATCAAGCTGTACTTAAGTCATCCGCCTATCCTAGCTTCCCCGACAGAGGGGCAGCGCCTATACTCTTATTTGGCAATGTTTGAAGTAGCGATCAGTGCCGTACTATTTATCGAGGAAGACAGAAAGCAGAAGTCGGTGTTTTACACAAGTCGCATGCTCCTAGAAGCCGAGACACAATATAATATGGCAGAGAAACTGGTCCTAGCTCTGGTCAATGTTAAGACGCAATACTTCGAGGCACACTCGGCTACGATATATACGGATTTCCTCATCCAACAAATCTTGGCCAAACTGGATTTATCGGGACGACTAACCAAGTGGGCCATCGAACTGGGGATATACGACATCAAGTATCGGCCTTGAGTGGCGAAGAAAGGGCAAGTTATCGCGGACTTCCTGGTGGAAATCCAATCCTTCGGCGAGCCACATGACCCACTTCAGACATCTCTGCCTCACATCCCTTTAGCCTGGACCCTCTACAATGATGGAAACACGAACACCTTAGGGTCAGGTATCGAAATAGTCCTACAGACCCCAGCACGACTCATGGTAGAGCAAACTTTGAGGCTCACTTTCAAGGCAATGAACAACGAGGCGGAGTACGAGGCACTGCTATAAAGCCTTGAGCTGGGTCTACACTTCGGAGTAAAGAACATCGTAGTAAAGACCGACTCGCAGTTGATCGTGGGTCAGGTCAAGGTAGATTTGGAAGTAAAAGAGCCGAGATTACACAGGTACTTCTCCAGGGTAATGGGGGGCGAAAGCCCACTTTAGCAGTTTTGATATTGAACAAATACCCAAAGAGATGAACCAAAAGGCCAATGAGCTAGCTAAAAGCACATTGATTGGGGGGACGACCGAACACACTAAGATTCTACTAGAGGGCGAGAACACGAGGTACCCTTTGGAGACCCCGGCATGCCATGTGTTTGCAACTGACTCGGCAGACGAAGGGTGGATGAAACCCATCACCCAATACTTGGCGTAAGGGAACCTACCCGCGGACCCCCAAGAAGCGAGGTCGATCAGACTAAAGGCTGCCAGATATTCGATGGTGAAGGGATGACTGTGCAGGAGATCAACGATGGGACTAATGCTGAGTTGCGTAGGTCCCATTGAGGCATAGAAGCTAATGGAGGAAATCCACGAGGGAGCATGCGACAACCACTGCGGCGGACGTAGCCTCACCCACAAGGCCTTGACGGCTGGATACTTCTGGCTATACATAATGACCGAGGCAGCCTAATTTGTCAGGAAGTGTGACAAGTGCCAGAGGTTAACCACCATGAAGTGCAAACCCGCAGAGGTGCTCTATTCGAACATAACTCCTGGGCCGTACGCTAAATGGGGCTTGATGTCCATGTATCATTGCTATCCCAGCGTGCTTTTTATTTCAGGTTAGGTCGGAGAGGTGGGGGTGGCCACCTGCAAAGACTCTCTGATGCTTAAGTTAGTTGTTTATCCTTGAGGCTGAGAAGCAAAGATTTAGTTTTTCTTTTTATATGTCAATCTTCATCTCTTTTTTTCGATAGGGAAGCAAGGCTTATATATATAATCCTGGAACTGAGAGCTTTTCCTGGCTCTCAATCCCAGGATTAAGTACTTTTTCCCACCATGACTTACTCCAGAGATCATGGGCCATGATTACCGTGATTTCTCTTGCATCATCGTGGCTTGTTTTTCACCATCCTCTATGACTCGAGCCTTTCGGAGGCGAGACTTTGACAAACTGCCATTCTGTTAGGGCAGTTTGCCCAATGTGCACACCTACCTAGGATCGCATTAAATGCCTTGTCTAAGTCTGGAGCAGTGCGTTGCCTCCTGTGGTCTTCTGGTGGAAGACCCTTGAGGCTTCTGACCCCCAGCAGTCGACGCAAAATCTGGATTGGGCCAAACCGTCTAGGGTCTGGGATGGATTCGGCCTTGGCCTCGGACAGCCCATGGGCCCATGCAGTATCACATGTGACTCGCGTGGCTTTTAAATGGTTATCCTGGACACACGTCGGATGGCGTGCTCCCTTTGTGATATGTTTTGCCACTTAATCGACCACGTGGTACGTGATCTAGGAACGGGTTCCATAACTACCCCCATTTCCCTATTTGATGGACTCGCATCCATCAAATGGGGAAATCATATCTCCAGCCCTTCAATTCAAGAGGTACACGTGGCGCCTTACCATTATTTTTTCTCAATTACCGATGCTAGTGCATGCTATACTGTGTCACGATTCTTTTTAGATTTTTGAAATTCTAGTGCTTCAGCCTACCTCACACCGTTCCTTTCCAAGAGGGACTTTTTGGCTTCCCCTCTATAAAAACCGCATTTACACTCGTTTCTTACTTTACCAAAATCTCCAAATCTTCTAGCTTTCTAAAATCTTAGGGTTTCTGACTATTCCCTTTGCTAGAAACTTTTGCTCCTTTTGATTGTATGCAGAACGATGGCCTCGAACCAGAATCAAAAGCTCTGCCCCGTCATGGATTCAGAGTTGGACTCGCTGAGGAGGCAGTTCTACTTCCCTGGCAAAGTTACATTATAAAGAGTCGAGGGCCCCGTGGATTGGTACCTTCATCTCTCTTCCCCCGAAGGCTCTATCATCTTAGGAAGGAGGTACCTGGAATGGCTGCGGTTTCCCCTTCCTCTCCTGATCCATCAGTTCTTCACTCTGATGGGGATTCACCCGATGCAGCTGAATGCTAATGGGGTCATGATCTTGATGGGGTTCTCTGCTCTGTCAGTTCTCTTTAATGTGCATATCGAACTGGAGGTGGTCTTTTATGCCTACAAGCTTACCCTCATCACCAAAAAGAGCTCCTACCCCACTTTCTACCTCTAGCCGCTCCCGGGATGCCATATTTTCTACGGCTTGCTGAGGTCAGATAAGCAATGGGACTCCCACTCTAGGCTGTATGCAATCGGAGGGGCGTGGTGCTCTCCTTGGGTGAATATGGAGTACTTCCAAGTTCCTTCATTTTTTCTGCAAAGTACTAGGTTGTGATTTGGTTTTTTTGGGGCTGTGTACACCTCGTCCGTTATTGCTCATGATATTTTGCCTTGCGCAACCTCTGTAGAGAAAAGCAGGTTTGAGCCATAACTGTCGGCTAGGCAGCTCAAGGAGCTAGAGGGGATCGTCATCTTTGGGTCCTCTGGGGATTGCCGACACATCGAGGCCATCCTGAATCCCCAGATGATGAACATGATGCCTAGGATAGTTTCATATCTCCTCTTCTCGCTGGACACCTAGGTCATCATAAAACACCTGCAGAGCCAGCTTGACGCCTCGGCTCTGAACCGGTTCCGTCGGGATGAGCAGAGTCGCATCACCATGGTGGGTCATCAGATCATGGCCTCAAGCAAGCTGGCGGGTCCCAATGACCAGGTTCTGCCCACCAACCACGAGCTCGAAGAGGCGGTGAGGTTCGTGGTAGAGGAGTGCATCAGGCTTCGTAAAGAGGAAACGCTGCCCCCAAGAGGGTTAAGGATGAGTTCATTTTCACATCCTAGGGCTCCGTTGATCAGGTCATGGCTGCATTCTAACCATATTGCTTGCTCTTTACAAGTTCTGATACAGGCCTTTCAGTAGACCTTTCCCCAGTCAAGGGGAGTGCTACTGTGCATAAGGCTCATTCCAAGGTCCCTATTGGTCAGCATCTAATGGTGTCCTCAGAGGATGAAGCTGGGGGACAGGGAGTTGTCATCCTAAGAATAGGCTCGGACGACGACCGGAAGGGCTTGTTTGCGCCCGGTGGTGAAACACCTGTAGTCCCCTCCTCCGAGGCGAGCGGACCCCTGACTCAGGAGATACCGGCCATAAAGATAGTATACGGCAAGGGGGCTCGTTCGAGCCTGCTCGGGGAACCCGCTACCCTAACCTCTTCCGCCCCCAACTCCGGTTCGAAGACAGGCGCATGGTCTGGTGCTATCTGCCCCTGCGGTGAGATTACCGAGCTTAGTGGGGGGCTCTGAGGTTAAAATATCAGCTGTCTTCTCCTCCCCCGGTCCCGATGAAGCGGGGTCGAGAGGCCGACTCATCCAAAGGGAAGGAAAGCTCGGCGGAAAGAGGGCAGGGCTACCCTCTCTTCTGACAACAATGACGATGAGGCTACGCTGACCCTCAAAAAGAGGAGAAGGACTGCACGCTGTGGCTCGTCAGGGGGGATTGGTCAAGACAAGACCGAAAAATCACATTCAGGCGGGGCTCCAAGGGGGGTGGCAGCCGAAGCTGCTGATATAGCAGCAGTCATCGTGGCCTCTTCTGCTGAGAGTGCACTGCCCCCTGTTGTCACTTAAAGCACACTTGGTGACACCCTACCTCCTACCGTCCTCACTCTGCCGCTTCGGGAGTGTCGAAAAAAGCTACTGGAGTGCATCCGGTGGAGGGAAAAGGCATCCTCACAGTTGGCGGGGCGGAGCCACGTTCCTCAGACACGGACAGCACCCAGGGAAAGGGTCCAACTGCAGAGTATGAGCTGGAGGTGTTCTCCCTGGAGAATGTTGAGCGCATCACTAGCCGCAGCATTGCGCACATTTGGCTCGTCTGGCCGCCACTTCCATATTTTACGACATCCTTGCTGAACACTAACCTTGCTTTCTTGTATCCTACAACTAGCCACTGTCTAGTCCTTCTACTCCTCTTGCATCAGGGAGCTGAACGCCCGTGCTACAATGGCCGAGCGAAGCAAGGTCATCCTTGCCACGTTTAGGGCCGACTTCGACCTGTATCGGAGCCTGGATGAGACTAGGGTCAGAAGTGCAGTGGCTCACGCTCTGAGCATCGAAAGGGTCAGGCGTGAGGAGCTAGTCACCAAGTTAGCCAAAGCGGAGGCTGACAAGTTGGCTCAAGCCGAGGCCGCCAGCCTGGCCCAAACAGAGCTCAGGATCAAAGAGTAGGAGCTACAAAACGTAGGGGCAGAGGTGGGGCTGGCTTTCATCACTAACGCCAGAGCTGTCGGCGATGCCAAAAAGGTGAGTAAAGCCGAGGCGAAAACTAAACTAGAGGCCCATTCCCTGCAGCGTAGGCTCGATTGGTCGAACGAGGTAAACCGACATCTTTACTTGGGTCACAGAAAATTGATGGGAGCTTATGCGGAGTTGTATCGCAAGCACGATGAAGACCTTGCCGATATTAACATTCTTTTGATCGACTTGTCATAGCGGCAAGCAGAGCTAAGGCTAGCAGTGCTGAGGGATAGGCTGGCTGGGAGAACAGAGAATTCAAGGGCCACACAGAAGTGATAACGCTAGACCAGTTCGATGACCAGAAAGACGTCGAGAGTGACCATTATTCCGTCAGGCACTGTATGCAGTAGTTGAGGGATGGGATTAACATCGTGTACCACACTGATCTGTTGAAGATGCTCGACGAAGAAAAAGATAGGCCCTCTACATCTACCTCTATCGCCAGGGAGATTGTCCCCGCTTCTGGTCTGCTTGAGCAAGTTACAGAGGTTCGAGGCGGTCAGCCTGGTCTTGGCACCTTAACTAGTAGAGGGTCATGCGTGGTCATTTTGTCTAGCAATGATTCTGACTCCGGTAGGCCGCCCTCTGCTGATACTAATCCAAGCATCAAAGCTAGTTGCGCTCCCCTCGTCGGAGGTAACTAGAGCCTCTCGCTTTTTACGCATTTGTAAAATACTAACTATGTTATGTAAAGCTGACTCTCGTTGTAAACACCTGTTTTGAATAATAGAAACAACGCATTTTTCTCACATTTATTCCCCTCTCTTTTTTTTTTGGTTGCCCGTGTTCATGGTCAGGGTCGGACATCATATACGATGCCATTCCCTTGTCAGCAATGCGGCTGACCTCTGGGTCTGGCTCAATCATATATGATTTGGAGTTTTTAGTGAATTCCCCCCGTGCTATGATTAACAAGATTAGTTCTGAAGATTGGGATGTGAGTTCCGGCTCATCCAGCTCTGAGGATGTATAGCCTCTGTTATAACTTGTCTTGGCAGAATTCGACCCGTGCATGTGGCTAGACTTCTCTGACCCCAAATGGGAACACGCCGAGAACCAGCTTCAGGGGTTGGTTGACCACTGCTTGGACCCTTCACTGCAGAGGAAAAGGCCCTGGCTCGGCTCTTATCTGGAGCAAACAGGGCGTTACCACTCTGATGTGTCCCTCCGAGTCCGTCCAAGACCTGCTTCTTACAAATAGAGCCTTCGGGTCTGCGTTCCTATCAACTACGCATTTTGTATTTTAGGCAATAATAAACAGAGTTTGGTTTTAACTTCTATCTTCGTGCTTGGTTTTGTATTGGCCTACTTCCAACGGTTAGGCCCTAGCTCCGTTCACTTCCAATCCATGCGTAGCTAAGGCGCTTCTTGAGGAGGGTTTGTTTCCAAAGGATAGACTCTGGCCCCATTTGCCTTCGTCTCATGCGTAGCTAAGGTGCTTTGGGGAGGGTCTGCTTCCAACGAGTAGACCCTGGCCCCACTTGTCTTTGTCTTGCACACAGCTATGGTGCTCTCTAAGAGGGTCTGCTTCCAACGGGCAAACTTGGCCCTGCTTGCCTTTGTCTCGCATGCAGCTAAGGTGCTCTGTGGGAGGATCTACTTCCAATGGGCAGACCCTTGCCCCACTTGCCTTTGGCTCGCGTGCAGCTAAGGTGATCTCGGGCTATTGGCAAGCATTTTATTGCATGATGTGATTCCTATAGTACGATTTTTTTCGAGGTCTGCTGGCAAGTTTTTGGTTTCGCAGCTCATTCCTCTTCGTATGTTTTCTCGGGCCATCGGCAAGCATTTTATTACACGATGTGATTCTCATAGTACGATCATTTTTGAGGTCTATTGGCAAGTTTTTTTGGTTGTGCAGCTCTTTTCTCTTCATACATTTTCTCAGGTCATCGACAATCGACGTGATCCCCGCAGTACGATTTTTGATGAGGTCTTCTGGCAAGCATTTTACTGCTCAGCCCTTTCCTCTTCGCACATTTTCTCGGGTCGTCAACAAGCGACGTGATCCCCACAGTACGATTTTTGATGAGGTCTGCTGGCAAGTTTTTGGTTACGCAGCTTATTCCTCTTCCTACATTTTCTTGGGCCATCAGCAAGCTTTTTACTGCACGATGTGATTCCCATAGTACGATCATTTTTGAGGTCTGTTGGCAAGTTTTTTTGGTTGTATAGTTCTTTCCTCTTTGTATGTTTTCTCAGGTCGTCAACGAGCGACGTGATCCCCGCAGTACGATTTTTGATGAAGTCAGCTGGCAACCATTTTACTGCTCAGCTCTTTCCTCTTCGTACGTTTTCTCAGGTCGTCGTCAAGCGACGTGATCCCCGCAGTACAATTTTTGATAAGGTCTGTTGGCAAGTTTTTGGCTGCATAGCTCATTCCTCTCTGTACATTTTCTCAGGTCGTCGACAAGCGACGTGATCTCCGCAGTATGATTTTTGATGAGTGAATAATTCGTGAGGTCTAGTACTGGAGACAAACTCTTTTTTATAGCAATCCAGGGCATAAGTCCGTGTGGCAGAAACCCTAACTTATTTTAGAATTAAGCTGTTCAATAATAAAAGCATTTACTTGTATTTCACAATATTTACATGTATCTCACACGTGGTACTTTTTCAAGTGCTGGGCATTCCATGTGTTTGGTAGACTCTTCCCAGTCTTGAGTTCTTTCAGGACATATGCACCATTGTCAAGTACCTTGATCACTTCATAGGGCCCGATCCAGTCAGAGTCTAGCTTCGAGAAATTCCCCGTTCTGACCTTCAAGACCCAATCCCCGGCATTAAATCGACAAGCGCTAACCTTCTTTGCATAGTAGGACCTAGCCTGTTAATGGTACGAGGCCAGGTGGACCAAGGCCATGTCCCTTGTTTTTTCCAAGAGGTCTATGTTGCAGCTTAGCTGCTACTCACTCAGTGAGGTGTCTCTTACCACTTCGGAGTAAAGGGTCGAGAAGCCAATCTCAGTCAGGATCACAATACAATGTCAGCAAATCAGAGATACGTAGATAGCTAATAAGCTGGTAAGAATCGCACCAACACAAATGCCATTACTAATGCATATATGATTGAAGTTATCGGGTAATGTATGTATACCTATGTTGGAAAAGAATGTCATATCGAGCAAGAATTGAAAATAATTTTTTTGTGTCCTTGTAAATAAGGCTTTCATTTAGTTTTATAACTAATCCAAGAAAAGTAGAAAGAATAAAATATATTGTACTTTATACTATGTTATTTTAAAGTGTAATGGTTATGTGTAGTGTACTATTTTTGTCGAAATAGTTCTTTCTAGTACATTATATATATATATATATAGAGTTATCAGCATAAAACTCTAGTCAAAATTGAGGTACATTGTTCTAATTTCTGCTTATGAAGATTATATTACTATGCTACTATTTTTAAGCAAATATTGTATTTCATATTATTTGTGAATTAGTAGTAAAACTGAGTTCGACATCTTGTATAGTAAAATAATAATTAAAGAGCTAGTAGTCAAATTGGTTTTATGCTCTTTAATATTATAAATAGAGGATTAAATTAATATTCTTATAAATTCTCTACAAGAAAAGTTCTATAAGAGGAGGCCGAAATTTAAGCGGACCAATATGTCTTTCCACATCTTTCTTGGAACGAACTTAGTTCAGATTATTTGCTTTTAGAATTTAAAATGTATGAATAAATTTTCTCTAGAAGATTTTGTATAAGGTGATTTGTATTTAAGCATATGTGTCCTACCAATCTTTCTTTGGATTTGTGCAAGATAAAGCATGAGATAGCCCTTAAGGATTGATACGATCGGCGTCGGTTAGGAAACTTAAAGTGAAAATGAGATTTAAAGGCTGAATAGCTCACTATTATAAATTTAATTATCCTTTGAATAGCCCTTAAGGATTGATACGATCACCTGAAGTTTGTAATCCAACCATGTGGCCAATGAAGTGATTAGCTACACTTGTGCCTATATGACTTTCTGCTCACCTCAGAGGACAATTCAAACGTGTTCAGAATCATTTCATAGCTGAATTTGTGCAAGATAAAGCATGAGATACTTGCCACCTTTAATATGCTTCGGTAGTAGTAGTATAGAGAGCATAATTTAATAAAGAACTCTGAGCCTAGTTCTTGTATTCTCGTGGTTAAGAAGAACGATAAGTTATTGAAAAAGAATCATCAAGCTAGACCCACTACTGTAGCAATTCCAGAAGTAAATCCTACAAGCGATGCAGTAGAGGTAAGAATAATATATATGATCACGGTTGTGCTCATATACCTAATTTTGAGGTTAAGAAAGCCCACTAAAAGAAGAGAAGAGAGGAATAATAAGTTAGCCAAAATATAGAGCACATCAATTACAGATATAGAAGGAATAGCCGTTAGAAACATATTTGTTATACCTCTAAAAATCTAGTTAATCTGTACTGGAAGTACAAGCCTAATAATAAGGTCTATTTTGTAGATATAGCGAACCCTAGAAAAGGAAGTAGACTATGCAGAGGACAGCTGAATAGCTATTACTTCTATGTGGACTCCCAGAATGAGAAATAGGATTATATATATTTTTTGCAATTATTTTTCAGGTATGTTCGGAGAATTCTTGGATATTATATTTGGATCGTTTTTCAATTTATACTAATTAGTTGTTTACTTATTTATAAGAATAATTCAATGTTAGAAATAAAACAAGCCTTATTACTCACTCAAATATTTTTACAAGAGAAAATTCTTAAGTTCACTCTTCAAGTTCACTCACTAACTAGAAACTATTCTTCTTTCTCTCTTCTCTTCACTCTTAGAAGCTTTACTTTTTACTTGATGCTTAGAGGTATTTATACTACATGAGAAATAATGAGAACCATACAAATAAATAATTACAAAAATCCTGAAACCACGCATATTTTCTTTTATACACTTCTAATAATAATCTAAATAATCAAATAATTCACATACAAAAAACTAATATCTAGCTAACACTAGAAAATTCTAGGTAAAAGGCTTCTTCAATTTAGACTTGGACATCTTTTTTTATGAGCTTTATACTTGGGCTAACTCTAACTTATTGGGCTTCATGTTGATGGGTCTAGAACACTTCTTATGGGCTTAAACAAGTTTATTTTCAACAAACCCTCTTAAATTTGTTTTATAATACCAAGCAAGTTTCTTAATTTTGCGAAGTCTTCAAACTTGAGTGGCTTAGTGAAATATCAGCAATCTGATCATGTGATCTCACATACTCTAATTGTACTTCTTTATTTGCAACACATTCTCTTGTCTAATGATAGCAAATGTCGATATACTTGCTTCGATCATGAAAGAATAGATTTTTAGCCAAAGCTATTGCTGACTTATTGTCGATGCAAATCTCCGTTGGCTCTTTTTGAGGCATGTTTAACTTTTTAAATAACCTTCTTGGCCAGATTGTATGACTAACACTTGATATTACAGCTATGTACTCAGCTTTGCATATTGAAAGGGTGACAAGCAGTTGTTTCTTGGATACCTAGTTATAGGCAGTTTCTCCTATGAAAAACATAAAACCGGTTGTTCTTTTTCGATCATCAGTATCTCTGGCTCAATCACTATCACTGTAACTAGCGACTTTGTAATCATTAGAAATTGAATAAAATAAGCCAAGATTGATCGTACCTTTTAGATAACAGAGAATTCTCTTTGCAGCTTTGAAGTGAGTAATTATTAGAGTTTCCATGTAACAACTCACCAGTCCAGTTACATAGAGAATGTCGGGCCGTATACATGTTAGGTACCAAAAGCATCCAACAAGGCTCTTGAAGAGTATTGAATCTACCTTTTTTACTTCATTATCTTTGAATAATTTTATTTCGTACTCTACTGGTGTACTTATTGGCTTGCAATCATCCATATTGAACCTCTTCAGGATCTCCTCTGTATAGCTTTCTTGAGAGATAAAGATGCTTTCTTCCTTTTGCTTGACTTTTATACCGAGATAGTACGCTATGAGTCCGATGTCTGTCATTTCAAACTCATGTGTCATTCTCTCTTGAATTTGTCAAACATCCTTGGATTAATTCCAGTGAATATGAGATCATTTACGTACAAGCATACGACCAAAATATCGACATCTTTAGTCTTAACATAGAGAACATGTTCATAAGGGCACTTAATGAATCCATTCTCTTGGAAATATCTATCGATTTGGCTATTCCATGCTCTTGGTGCTTGTTTTAGACCGTAAAGATCCTTCTTTAGCTTCAAAACCTTATCTTTATGCTCTTTCACCTCAAAATCTAATGTTTGTCCGATATAGATTTCTTCTTCAAGAACTCTATTCAGAAATGCAGACTTTACATCCATCTAATGAATCGTCCATTTGTTCTGAGCAGTAAGAGAAATAATTAGTTTTATAGTTTCCAATTGTGCAATAGGAGCGAATACTTCGTCGTAGTCAATGTCGGCTCTTTGACTGTAGCCTTTTGCGACTAGCCTTACTTTGTATCTTTCTACCTCTCCATTGGTATTCTTCTTCACCTTGTACACCCATTTTACACCGATAGCTTTATGACTTTTAGGAAGAGTGGATAGTTCCCAAGTATCATTTTTCTTTATGGCTTTGACTTTTTCATCCATCGCATTCCTCCATTTTTCATCTTGTACTGCCTCTTGGAAGTTCACTAGTTCACAATCAACAAATAGGCAAAATAGAGTGAGATTTTTGAGTCTATTGGTCACCTTATATAGATCTTCAAGACTTTTTGTATGTTCTTCATGTCTTTCAGTTAAGAAATATAGAGGTGAATTTTCATGAGTGGATAATGTTGGTGAGGAAGGTGGAGTAATAGCCTCTTGATGGACTTCTCTTACTTACTCTACTAGTATTTTCATATCTTCATATCTCATGTGTCATTCTCTCTTGAATTTGTCAAACATCCTCGGATTACTTCCAGTGAATATGAGATCATTCACGTACAAGTATACGACCAAAATATCGACATCTTTAGTCTTAACATAGAGAGCATGTTCATAAGGGCACTTAATGAATCCATTCTCTTGGAAATATTTGTCGATTTGGCTATTCCATGCTCTTGGTGCTTGCTTTAGACCGTAAAGAGCCTTCTTTAGCTTCAAAATCCTATCTTTACGCACTTTCACCTCAAAATCCAATGTTTGTTTGATATAGACTTCTTCTTCAAGAACTCCATTCAGAAATGCAGACTTTACATCCATCTAATGAGTCGTCCATTTGTTCTGAGCAGTAAGAGAAATAATTAGTCTTATAGTTTCCAATTATGCAATAGGAGCGAATACTTCTTCGTAGTCAATGCCGGCTCTTTGACTGTAGTCTTTTGCGACTAGCCTTACTTTGTATCTTTCTACCTCTCTATTGGCATTCTTCTTCACCTTATACACCCATTTTACACCGATAGCTTTATGACCTTTAGGAAGAGTGGATAGTTCCCAAGTATCATTTTTCTTTATGGTTTTGATTTTTTCATCTATCGCATTCCTCTATTTTTCATCTTGTACTATCTCTTGGAAGTTCACCAGTTCACAATCAACAAATAGGCAAAATAGAGTGAGACTTTTGAGTCTATTGGTCACCTTATATAGATCTTCAAGACTTTTTGTATGTTCTTCATGTCTTTTAGTTAAGAAAGATAGAGGTAAATTTTCATGAGTGGATAATGTTGGTGAGGAAGGTGGAGTAATAGCCTCTTGATGGACTTCTTTTACTTACTCTACTAGTATTTCCATATCTTCAAATTATGGAAAGAAATTTTAGTCATTTGTTTGAGAACCAAAGTCTTATTCACATTCTTCATCGAATGTTACATCTCGGCTGATGATTACTTTTCCATTGTTAGGATTATATAACTTATATCCTTTAGAGTTGGTGTTATAGCCGATGAAAATGAACTTCTCACTTTGATTATCAAGCTTGGTTCTATGTTCATCTGGCATATGCACATGGTCTATGCTTCCAAAAACTCTCAAGTGGGAGATCCCAGGCTTCCTTTTGCTCCATGCTTCTTGTGGTGTCTTTCCCCACATACTTCTTGTTGGATATCAATTGGACAAATAAACTGCACATACAACAGATTCTGCCCAGAACTCTTTGGGTAATCTCTTACTTTTTAGCATACTTCGAGCTAGGTTAAGGATGGTCCGGTTCTTCCTTTCTACCGTACCATTCTGTTGAGGGGATCTTAGAACAATTAAAGGTCGTCAAATTCCATTTGCTTCACAGAATTCTTGGAACTCTTTTGAAGTAAATTCTCCTTTTCTATCAGATCTCATGGCTTTGATCTGAAGACTGTTTTCCTTCTCTACAGCAGCCTTAAACTTCTTAAAAGCTTCAAAGACTTCTGATTTTTGCTTCAAGAAATAAACCCAAGTCTTTCTTGAGAAATCATCAATAAAGAGCAAGAAGTAATTACTCTTGCCGAAAGAACTTAGTTTGATAGGACTGCACACATGAATGTGCATGAGCTCTAGTGGCTTCTGGGATCTTGAATGACTCTTTAGGAAAGTTTTTCCTAAATTACTTCCTGAATAAGCATTCTTTACAAAGCTGATCAGGATGATTGATGCATGGCAAGTCTCTCACCACTTCTTTCTTGGATTGTAGCTCTGGTCCTCTAAAGTTGAGATACTCAAATCTCAAATGCCACAGCCCTGATGAATCCTTGTAGCATGCTTTGAGACATTTTGCCATATCATTTTGAATGTTCAATAAGAACATTCTATTTCTTGACATAGGTACCTTGGCAATCAAGTTTATGTTGTTATCTCTTATAGAAAAACTATAATCTTTCAAGTGAACATCATAGCTTTTCTCTAAAAGTTGTCCCAAACTCAAAATATTTATTTTCATTGTGGGTACATAATAAACATGCCCCCCATTTATCAAGTGGATAAGAATTTCACATTTTCCTTTTACTGCTACTTTTGAATCATTACTGAAAGAAACACCCCCACTAATTGATTCATCAAGCTCTATGAGTATTGATCAACACCCACACATATGATTACTAGCACCAGTGCCAAGATACCATGTGTTGTCTTGTCCTCCGTTGTTGTCGTTATATACTAGCAGCACAGTACCATTTTCTTCTCTTTTCTCTTCAACATAATTGACTTTTTCTTCGACTCTGCTATTGGGTACTCTACACTCTCTAGCATAATAGCCAAACTTGTGACAATTGAAATATTCAACTTGAGACTTCTCATGCCTTGAGTTCATTCGACCTCAACCACAACCTCTTATAGAGTTTTGTTCTCTATCGAAATTGCTGATATGATAATTGTGATTATTGTTGGAATTCTAACCTCATCCATGATCTCGACTTCTATCACGTCCTTGTCCTCGGGCTTGTCTTTTACCACGACCACGTTGACTTCTTTCACTACATTGGCTATCTTCTTTCTCTCTAAATTGTGTCTTAATAAGTTTCTCCTTAAAATTTGGCTTCTTCTTTTTCTTTACCTCGTGAGTTTGTAAAAAACCCAATAGCTGTTCTATCATCGTAGCTCTCAAATCTTTAGTTTCTTCGATGACAGTAACAATATTCTCTAACTTTGGATCTAACGATCGAAGAATCTAGTCAGAAACTGACTCAGTCTCCATCACGTGTAGTAAATCAAACTCTCCTTTTAGAGTTTAGAGACGGACATTTTTAACCTTTTCTTCTCCCTTATATGAAATTTGAAGTTTCTCCCATACTTCCTTAGTAGAGGTTGTATTTGAGATTTTCTCAAACCCATCATCATCTAAGGCCTGGTAGATAAGGAAGAGAGTTTTTTTGTCTCTCTTTCTTGAATCTTTTAAACTATACTTCTGTGTTGAAGATAGTATTGCCTCATCTCTTGGCTCTTTATAGCCTTTCTATACTACTTCCCAAACATCAAGTATTCTAAGGAGAACTTTCATTTTGATAGTCCAATTATCAAAGTTGTTGCCTTCAAGTGGTAGAACTTGAAGAGATGCTAAATTACCAGTAGTCATAACTCTTTATAAAGTGAGCTTTTGGAAGTTTTGACTATAAGAATAGATCTGGAATGTTGAAAAACCTTAAGATTAACTTGTATATCGACTTGGTCAAAGTCAACACTTAGTCAATGGTCAACCCTGGTCAACAGTCAATGGCGCGGTCAATGGCTCTGATGGTATAGTCAACGGCGCGGTCTAATAGCTCTAACGGGTTAGTCAATGACTCTAACGGCTTGGTCAATAGACTTGGTCAAACAGCTCTGATGAGGCTTAACTCAGTAAGTTGACTCAATTATGACAGCAAACTTCTGACAACTTATTGAGACTCATTCAAACTCTGATTAGGCTGATTTTTTAGGCAACATTTTCATCTCGTCGAGCTCTTTGATTTGATATATAATAGTAGTATATTTGGAATAAATAGATAATACTCTCAATCTCAAGAATTTTTTTCTGATGTAAAAGATCAGTCAAAGCTACAACCATAGAGCATACTTAGAATCTCATGAGAACTCACAACCTCACTCTGATACTACTTTGTTAAAAATAAAAACAAGTTTTATTACTCACTCAAATTTTTTTACAAGAGAAAATTCTCAATTTCACTCTTCAAGCTCACTTACTAACTAAAAGTTATGCTTCTTTCTCTCTTCTCTTCACTCTTAGAAGTTTTGCTTCTTACTTAATGGTTAGAACTCAAATAGGGAGAGGTATTTATACTACATGAGAAACAATGAGAACCACACAAATAAATAATTACAAAAATCCTTAAATCACACATATTTTCTTCTACACACTTCTAATAATAATCTAAGTAATCAAATAATTCACATACAAAAAACTAATATCTAGCTAACACTAGAAGATTCTAGGTGGAAGACTTTTTTAATTTGGACTTGGACTTCTTCTTTTATGAGCTTTACACTTGCGCTAACTCCAACTTATTAGGCCCCATGTTGATAGGTCTGGAACACTTTTTACGAGCTTAAACAAGTTTATTTTCAATATAATCCAATACTAAAGTATGCCATTTCTTGGCTTGAGTATTAATAAACGAGATGGGAAAAAATTCCAATAATTGTGCAGATTTTGCCATACGGGGGGATCTTAGCCACAAGTATGATAGGGCTAAAGCTATATATTTCTTTACTTTTCAATGAGAAATGATGCTTATTCATACCCAACTTGTTGCCTATTTACTTATTTGTTACTTACTTGTTGTCTCGATATGTTATGTTATATATTTTCTATGTAACTCACTACTATTATCAAATATACTTACCAAATTTGTACTTGCTCCCGTCGCATCTATTATGCTATGGTATGGCCAACCAAAATCAGTTTATTTGCTAGCTTGCGCACTAATAAGTGCCACAAGTCCCGCCCTTTGAGTGCCAAAGAGGCAACTTGTGAAAGTTAAACTTACTAAATTGGCTAATTACACTTAAAGATCATTTCCATTGAGAGGGGAGGGGCCTAAGAGAACCCAACATCGTGTTGTCGCAATAGAAGTCATCACTATATATACATTTTGTTGTAGTGTATGCACATAGTGATCAAGGGATAACAGTAATGTTTATTTAAATTATAAGCTATATTTGATACATAAAACTCAACTGTTTACGAGCACACTCCAAACAATATTTCATTAAAAGAAACATTTGCTTTATTTCCAAGTAGATATGAAACAGAATCAATTATTTTTTAATTTACAATAACATCTTCGAACAAAAAAAGTTCTCTTACATAACCCTCCTTTTGAATTCCAATATCGATTTCTGCATCGAATAGTACATTGTTTATCAGTTTCACAACGTCTTAAATCATCTAGTGGAACTTCTTTCCAATCTGTTAGGTCAAAAAAAAAAAAAAAAACGTTCCGACAAGTTCAGCTTTTACCGCGTTGGAAAAAAAATGAAAAAAATCAAAATTATCATTTTGATTATAATTGCAGACTTATAATCAAAAATGATTGATTACTATACATATCTCATTTTCAATGTAAAAGTTTAAGGTTTGAGTTCCTCACTCATTGTCAAAAAGAAAGAAAAAAAGGAAAGAAAGATTGCCATCTTACAAATTATATAAATATTTTTTTTACTCAACATTAAATAAAAGTTTTCATCAATTAGAATCTTAGTCTCGGTAGTTAATTTTGGGATTTTATCATAAATATCTGCCATTATAGTATTTTTTTTGTCCTCATCAATATAGAAGTTTGTAACGCTCTCCTAACTAATTACCATTTTGAGGGGCTAAAGTTATGAATCAGTCCTTGAGAAGAGAAACTGAAGAGTCAAAGGATGAGTAGTTGCGCAAAAGAGATATTATGCTCTTGAACAAGGACGACGTTGAAAGAACGAGATGAACGTCCTCGTCATGAATAAAGAAGATGTTCCACGATATAAAGAAGTGAGAAAGATGGGTACGCAGGCCTCTTGTGGATTATAAAAGATGTTGTGTTCAAAGAAGAATGACGAAGAGAGATGCAAAAGAATAGGGGAATGGATTCGATTGTGCTCAGCCAGTTCACAAAAAAGACATTTTGTATAAAACAAAGGAAAAAAGAAAGAAAGCCGCAAATTAAAATAAGAAAATCTACATTCAAGAACAATTAAATGGAAATAAAAAGAGGCAGTGAATTTAATTAGTATTTTTTTTAAGAAATTTGATTTTATGGTAATTTTTCAAAAAAAAAAAAAGAAAAATCCCTGAGCTTGAAATTCTTTGAAAAATTCCAGATTTTAATTAGGAAAATACCACTTCTACAAGTATTTAGAAAAATATCATTTTTATTAATTGATATGATACTTGAGTTAACTACTCAAGTTACCCGAGCTAACTTCATTGACTACTTCAAGTAATTAGATTGATTACCTCAAATATTATTGAAAAACCAATTTTGAAAACAAAAATGGTATTTGTCTAAATATGTACTAAAAGTATTATTTTTCTAAACAACTTTTAGAAAGGGATATGTTTTTAAATCAATCTCGAATTTTTCAAAACATATAAGGCAAAATTAGACATTATACGATATTTTCTGAAAAAAAAAATTTAAAAAATACGGTGGTTAACATTTTTAAAGGTGTAGTACGGTTTTTATTAGAAAAATACCATTTTGAAAACAATATTTAGAAAAATACTATTTTTTAAAATAGTAACTAGTAATTAATAACCAGTTTCCAGAAACTAGTAACTAGTAATTAAAGATTTTTACAATTAGTATATAACTAGTAACTAGTTTTCAGAAACTAATAACAAGTAACTAATTTAAAAATTGTATTTTTCTAATAAAAATCGTACAACATTTGAAAAAAGCTCGACTCCTATATTTTCGTAATTCTTTTGGTTTTTTATAAGTAAAAGTGTTAGAAACCCAAAATTTAACTCATCGAGGTTTTTTCAATTTTTGTACTTTGAGCCTGAAATTTTTTAAAAAGCCCATTTGTTTTTTTTATTGTTTTCTTGCCTCAGTGTTGAACTCAATAGAGTTAAAATTAGGTATTGTATAGCATTTTCAGGAAAACAAAATTTAAAAAATATAGTGGGCTGTGTTTTCATAGATCTAGTGCGATTTTTATTATAAATATATTATTTTATAAAAAATATTTAACAAAACACCATTTTATAAAATAGTAATTAGTAATTGGCAACCAGTTTTAAGAAACTAAAGGTGTTTATAATTAGTATATAACTGTTAATTAGTAACTAGCAACTAATTTTCAAAAACTTATAACTAGTAACTATTTTAAAAATAGTATTTTTCTAAAAAAATTTAAAATTTGATATATTTTTAATAAAAACCGTACTGAAATTGGAAAAAATACTTGATTTCGTATTTTTGTATTTCTTTTTGGGTTTTTATAGGTTGAAGTATTAGAAACTCCTAAATATATTGGACTGAAACACAACAAGCAATACAAACTTTTAATTTTCAACTATTAAGAATTAAAATTCTCGGCAAAATGGCATAATTTTTGAACCCTTAAAAGTAAATCTCAAGTTTTAACATTCTATAACAAAATGGCTCAGATATCTAGAGATGTCAAATGGACAATGTCGTGCTGGCATGGTCCATGAAAGGTAAGTCTGCTCATACATCGTGTTATATTTGGCACGGCCCAACAAAATATTTTGGCACGCTTGTATTGTCCTAAATTTCAAAACTCTGAGTCTGGTATAGCCCACAAACATAGGCACATCTTACGCCATTTTTGTGTCGTACTCGTGTTTATGTTAAACCCTTATCGTGCCAAACATAGTAGCGTATCTTTGTGTCTATCTTTGATCGACCTAATAAATTTTTACGATAGTTAATATTTGACGTATTTTTTAAAAATATTAAATTATTTTGATTTAAAATAATAATCAAAATATGTAATATACCCATAATTATTTGAAAAGAAAATATTCAATTAAAAATCTCGAATGCAAAATTATTTTTAAAAGAAAGAATAAGAAAAGCGAGTTTATTAATAAGAAAAAATCAGAAAGACATAAAAAATTTGCAAATATAAATAATATTACAAATAAAATAAATACTTTTTAAAGTATTCAGAGTCGTATTTTTTGGGTCATGTCGTGCTCGTGTCTAAGATTGTGTCGTGCCATGCAAGCCCATAATGCCTAAAAACTAAAATTCCATATAGTCTAATTCTTTGTGTCGTGCTTAGTATAACTCAAAGTCATCACGTGTCGTGTTGTGCTACAACACAGCACAGATTTTTTTGTTTTATGCCATCGTGCCAAATGGGCGGCCAACTCAGTAGACATCTCTACGAGATATCAATTCTGATGTACAGATACTAGCTTTTTTTTTTTTAAGGAATACAGATACTAGATTTAGTATATCAAATATTAGACATACAGACTCGGTATAAAAGCTAATATAGAATAGTATAAAAGAACTGATATAGCGGTATATTTAGTATAAAAAAAATTAGAATAATTGGTACAAATGCTTATACTGATAAAATCAAGAAAAGTAGAACAGTGGATATCTACCAAATTGGCATAAAAGGAAGTTTAATTAAGTGAGATATGCGTAGCGCTCATGGTATATTATTAGCATGGCGGTGCGTTTTGTACTTATACGTGACCTCTCTACCAGTAAACCTAATATCATTATCACATAACACAATCTTACTCTAGAATTGAAAACCAAATTTTCTCATATATAAATATACCTTTAGCTGTATGTTCAGCAAAGACGACAGAGAGCATCATGACAAATGTCAGAAGCCAAATATTCTTATAACTATTTACCATTTTCACCTTGTGCGCATATAACAATTTCTACAACTTCTACCATATATATGTGTGTGAATATATATATATTCTTTATTTGATGCGTATGTAGCGGACTAATGAGTGAAAAATGACAAATATTCTTTTAATACCCATTTATGCCTTTTTGGCTTACTAAAACTCTAAATTGTAACGTATTAATAATTTACAAATATCAAATTCTGATGATCCATCACCAATTGTTTTTTGTTCATTATATATATATATATATGGGCACCAATTCAGTAGCTATTTTTTTTTTTTTTACCTATATATAGGTATCAATTTGACCAATAAAAATTTAGCATGCACATTTTTTTATTGTAAAAAATAAGAAAAAGAAAGAATATTAATGATGCACGTCTTTTCATGTACTTCATTATAGTCATTGAATCACCATTAGATGGTGATCCAATAGCTAAAAAAAAACACTTACCTATAGGTAAAAAAAAAAAATACCTATTAGATTGGCAACCTATATATATATATATATATATTTCATTTCCCATATGTAAAAGGATCTTGTTCATAATAATATTAATATTATAAATTGTAGACAATCATAAATAAACTCACCCCATAGCATTTTCATTTAATGAATTACTTTTTAAATATCATAACAATCAATCACTCACTTTTTAATTAGGATTAATTACCGTACGTAATAGTCCGTGAATTATTACCTTTGTACTCTTTTGCCTTTGAAGTTTAAACTTATATAATTTTAACTCCTGAATTCTATCTTTTTTTTTTTTTTTTTAAGTGAGACTTAACTAATGACCTCCATTTATTACAAATTAAAAGAAAATACTTACTACTACCCAATCCCTACCCTACCCAATTAGGGATAATAGATTTTCACGCCTACCCCTAGTATGACTCGAACCTAAAACTAAGATATTAGATAGTGGATGCTCTTACGACTTGAACCAACCCACTTCGTCAACTCTTGAATTCTATCTTTATTTCAACAATAGTCTAAACCTTAAAGGCCATTCCTGTTTTATCTGATTTGGGCTATTTCCTATTTTGGTCACTTTTTTCACATGACTGTTTAAAATATTGGTTGGCTACGAATGCTTTTTGCCTCTTTTTGGAGGTAAAATCCCTAATCTTAATATATATAAATATATATATAGGCACCAATCCAATAGGTATATTTTTTTTTTACCTATGCATAGGTATCAATTTGGCTAATGAAAATTTAGCATTCATATTTTTTTATTGTAAAAAATAA